>WFAB01001304.1:0-253015 GCA_018977245.1 Lethenteron camtschaticum | reverse complement strand
TAAAAGCATCTTAAGTAAAAGCTAGTTTTACAAGGTGAATATTTCGATTTAACTTAAAACTGCTTAATGATTGTGAAGCCCTGGCAAATGATCATTGAAAAATAAATTATCAAATGTAACACTTACCACACATAAAGAACCACAGTGCTTGCAGGTATCACTTCCCCCCCAACCCTCCCCTAACCCCTCCCCCAACCCCTCCCCTCCTTTCTGCTGCTGCTGGAGGAGACTTATTGATGCCACTGCTTGCGTCAGGGCCTGAGACTGAGAAAGCAGCAAAGGAGCCGACACAGCCGGGGCCGCGCTGCGCGTGTCAGGGGCCGAGAGACGCGGGGCGACTCGACACTTCACAGTGTGGGTAAGTGCAGGGAGTTTGTGGTGCGTGGGGGACGATGTGCGGTGTGGTCCAAACGATAAACCGGCTGTGTAGGCTATACGGCATATTTATTTTGGTCCATGAATCTCTCTGTTTATGTGGAAGATGGTGTAGCACGTGTGAGTGTGTGTGCAGTGTCTCATGAGCAAGGTCACTGTGTGTGTACCTAAAACGAGTATCTGGGGCGGTGTGTAAATATCACACATTGGGGAGACAAAGGCGGACCCACGTGGTTCTGAACACCCACCCCATCGTGTGCTATTCCGGCCTTTGTAGGGGCTCAATAAGAGGACTGCCCCACCAGTCTGCGGAGCTACGTATGGGATGTTTGTGCTAGAGCTCGTGCTGTAGGCGTAGATGACTCGCGACCGTGGATTCTCTGTAGGGAGCGCGCGTCTGCTGTGGGTAGCGTGGAGCTGCACAAGCGAGACACCGACACAGCAATTCCCTTACCGAGTCACGAGATACGCATTCGAAAGCAATCACGCGCTGAAGTGTGTGGCTGTGTTGATGAAGCGAGCACCACTTTGGTGCTTGGCTTGTATGTTCAGTCGTGATTCATCATTTTAATCCATTGTCTCTCACACCTGCCCACCGTGTCTTGCAGTTTTAAATTTTTCTGTATCCTAAATGGCTAAAAAAATGTATTCCATAAAATATTCACCAGCAAATTCTTTTGAGATTGAATGTCTCGTGCGCAAGCATACCCGGGGCATCTGGGCTGGAACATTTGCCCAGTGCTTGTGCAACTGCACTACGAACCCTTGACTAAAATCAGGCAAATTACAAATGAATCAGTCCCGCCCCCCTCGCTTTACCAACCTGCACTCGCCAGCGAGGTGAAGTATAGCAAAGCAAGAAACCACACGACCGACAGGCTGAGGGTGCCATTATCCTGCAGGACTTTACTTTATTATCATATCCAGGTCTGGTTGTGGATTTGATTTTTTTCTTTAGTTGTCTCTGTGTTGCATATACAACTTGGTGATGATGTTTCCTGCTTCATTTTGGTGCATTTACTGCTTTTTAGTGTATCTCTGCACATGGTGTGCATTGCGAGGTTAATCTGATGCGGGTTTACCAGTACATCACTTAGTGGCTTTCGTCACTTTACTGCACTTTGCATCAATGTATTGTATGGTTAAAGCGTAGTTAACAGAAGTGTCTACTTAAAATCGCGGTTTTGTTGGTTGATACGATTGGCTCATACCTCCCTGTTCATAGACATTGCAATCAGGGCTGAGGTCTATTATCATGCCAAGTCAGTCAAGTGAGAAGCGATATCCCCACTGTCCCCTTCACCCATGGTGCTGCCTATGGGACTCATTCTCATGTAGATGAAGTGTTCTTGACGACGCGTGGACAACGGGGTAAGGCACACGTATTTATTTGCACAATGTCTTTACAGTACTGGAGGGATGTATCGGCCCCCTCACCCGTACAACTGGGAATTCACCCCTAGCTAGCCTTCCTAGCCGAGTCCTCCGCTAACGGGCTAGGGGAGGCTGTCTGGCCCGACACTGGTTAGTCGGGCTACGGTACCCGGAATCCCAGAGGTCTGCCTCTGGTTCCGGGACCACGCCACTGGCTCCAGCCTGCACTGCCCTTACAAGGGCGGCGTCCCAGGGGGAGTCCAGGGCCTATCTGGCCGGTCTTCTCTCTTCCCTTAACTACTCTAAGACTGACTCCCGAGCTCTCTGGCTCAACCCTTTTTATACCCCCCTAGAGGATCGAAACCCCCCTCACGCCGTCCAGTACGGACGTCGTTGCGGGCACCACCCCGTGTGCTCACGGAGACCCCGCCCACTGTGTCTGTTTTCCGTTAGCCCCTATGCAAACAGCCCTACACAACAGACCCTCTGTAACAGCCCTACATCACCCCCCCTGTACAGCTCGCAGCCGTCCCGGCTGCAACAACTTTCAATAAAGGTTATTTAACCCCTGGACCCCCGCGTGTGCCTTAAAAAACGTTTTTTTTTTTTTTAACACTAACATGAAGGAAACAACAGCAACAACGACAACAACAACAACAATGACAACAACAAAACCCTCAACCCCGAAAGGGAACAATCCGACGCACCCCCCCCGAATAAATACGGATACCGTAAGAACAAACTATATACAATTTGCAGCGAAGCCACCATACACACAACAGCAGGTGAGCACAACGTATGTGAATTCAATGGGCAGGGAACACACCCCCCCACACAACACACAATGAACATAACATATATACACATCTTGCGGTTTCACAACAGTCTGCGCATTTTTGCGCGTGTCCTTGCGGTTTCACAACAGTCTGCGCATTTTTGCGCGTGTCCTTGCGGCGGGCCCCTCACACGGGGAAACCCCGGGTGGCGGACCGTCAGGTGGTAACCGTCCGTCCGGGGAGCGAGGCCTCCTCTGATGCCTCGTGACTGTTGGTATCCCCCGAAGGGGTGGTCGGGCGTGAGCCCGTCAGTCTCGATGCACCTGGAGGTGGCACGGCCGGCAAGGCATTAGGTGAGCGCGGTGGAGACGGACCTAGTGAGTCGGTCGACTCCCCACACGTCTGGCCACGCATGTGTGAAGTGGGTTTGTGTGCCGCGACGAAAGGTTTCAACCGAGAGGGGTGCACGAACCATCGCCGCTTCCCCCAACGAATGCGCACGCACTGTGGTCGCAAGACCTCGACCACTTCCACAGGGCCCCGCCACGGCCGCGCCAGCTTAGGGGAGGTAGCCAGGGGTACTTGGGGACAGTGCAACCATGCCCTGTCCCCCGGTTTCCACTGTATGACATGCGCCCGACCCAACCTGAGGCGCTCGTTCGCCTTTTGACGGAGGTCCGAGTTCAACCTCGCAGCATCCCGCGCCTCTGTTAATTTAGCCAGATTAAATTTGACGTGGTCAGCCAATTTAGTTTTTCCTTGCGGGTCGGGGATCTGCAGCTGGGCGCGAACAGGCGGGTCGGGTTCGCGACCGTACATAAGGTAAAAGGGGGAAAACCCCGTAGCTGCATGGGGTGCCATCCGGTATGCCGCCAAGACCCCCTGAATATGCAGGTCCCAATCAGTTGAGAATCTGAGACCTGCTGTGCCATCATTGACGAAATGGTGCGATGCAGGCGCTCGACCATTCCGTCGGTCTGTGGGTGATACGGGGAGGTCCGAATTTTCTTTGTGCCTAAGAGGTCACAGACTTGTTTAAGTAATTTGCTGGAAAAATTTTTACCCTGGTCGGTCAGCAGCCGTTCCGGAGCACCTTTGTCCAGGACGTATCCCTGAACAAAGGCGTCCACGATGGCTGCTGCCGACTGGTTGGCAAGGGGCCAGGCCATGGGCCAGCGCGTAAAATACTCGACTCCTGTCAGCAAATACCTATTGCCCCTGGGGGTGGCGGGAAATGGGCCCAAGATGTCCAGTGCGACAAGCTCATTTATTCTGGACACCTTGATTGATTGTAAAGGCGGGTTAGACTCCCGCGCCGGCGGTTTCCGTTGCGCACACCGCGGGCATGAACTCAAAAGATCCCCCACATCCTTTGTCATACCAGGCCAAAAAAAATCTAGTTGTATCAGTGCAAGGGTCTTTAGAGTCCCCAGATGTAACAGGCGCTCATGCGCGGCCCACACCACTTTGCCTCGCAACTCCGAAGGGACGACCAGCCGATGTCGCTGTGATTTTGCGTCCCAATGCATGAGCAGACCCTGTACCATTTCCCATGCACCCGAATCACCTTTCACCCGGCCAGCACCCCCGACGCGACGACGCCACCCGAGGAGGGAGGTATCCTCCATTTGGAGGCGCCCCACTCAGTGACGGGCAACCCCAACAGGGAATCCCTTCCCTGTTGTTCGATCGAATTATCAGGCAGTGGCTCGTCGTCGTCGGTGGCTGCCAGGATCGGGACCGATGCGTCCCCTGAAGGTCTGCAACGTCCCGACCCCAGGAGGCATGCACATTCCGAGGTGGTTGGCATGCGTGACAGAGCGTCCGCGTTGGTATGGCGAACGCCCTTACGGTAAGTGGTCTCAAAATCAAAATCCTGGAGAACCTCCAACCATCGAGACAACTGTCCCGATGGTTGTTGAACCCGCAGGGCATACTGTAGTGCCGCATGATCTGTGCGGACGGTGAAATGCCGACCGTACAGATATGGGCGGTACTGTTGGATGAAAAAAACAATTGCCAACAGTTCTCTACGGGTAACACAATATCTCTGCTCCGCAGGAGACAACACCCGACTACCGTACGCGACCACCCGTTCAACGCCATCAACCACCTGGGAAAGCACACCCCCAATACCCGTGTTGCTCGCATCGGTGTCGAGCAAAAAGGGTTTCGAAAAATCAGGGTAGATCAAGGGAGGGGCTTTCACCAGGGCGTCCCGAAGGGAGCGGAACGCAGCCTCCTCCTCTTGACCCCAGTGGAAACGAACCCCTTTAGATGTTAGAGCGTGCAGGGGTTTAGCAATTGTTGCAAAATCAGCAACAAACCGTCGATAATACGACGCGAACCCAATGAAACTCCTGACCTCTCCCACCGAGGTGGGAGTCGGCCAGGAGCTGACACACTGCGTTTTGGCGGGATCGGTAGCAATACCTGAGCGTCCCACGATGTGCCCCAAATAACGCACCGAATCACGCAACAAATGGCATTTTTGGGGCTTAAATTTCAAATTAGCAGCCCGCATCTTTAGGAAAACCGCCCGCAACCTCTGGAGATGCTCATCAAAAGTTTTACCAAAGACGATAACGTCATCCAAATAAATGAGGCACGACTCCCATTGCAGTCCAGCCAAAACCAATTCCATTAAACGCTGGAAAGTTGCCGGCGCTGAGTGTAAGCCCATCGGCAACCTGTTGAATTGAAACAAGCCGTGCGGTGTACGAAAAGCAGTTTTAGGCTTTGACTCATCATCCAGAGGAAGCTGCCAGAATCCCGAAAGTAAATCGAGTGTGGAAAAGAATCGCGCTCCCGCCAAGGCGTCAAGCGATTCATCCATCCGAGGGAGCGGGTATGCGTCGGCAACCGAAATTTTATTAAGACGCCGGAAGTCAACGCAAAACCGCAACGAACCGTCCTGCTTTTTAACCAGGACGATCGGCGCTCCCAAGGGCTGGTGGAAGGAGAAATGATGTCCGCGGCTAACATGTCATCAACAGCCGATTTGACATGGTCCTTTTCGGCGGGACTCAACCGAAACGGATTTTGGCGAATTGGCGCGCTGTCACCCGTGTCAATATGGTGACGCAGCAAGTGAGTGCAACCCAAATCATATTTATTTCGACTAAAAACGTCGGAAAATTCTCGCAGTAGCGTTTTAAGTTGTTGACGCTCTGAATCGGACAGGTCCGTCGATCCCGCACAAAGCGCCTCGAGCCACCCTTCATCGCTGTCCGAACGCGGTCGCGACGCAGGGACAGTGACGGAATTTACGGCGGGCTCCTCACACGGCACCGGCGTTGCGTGAGCAAGCACGGTCCCCTGTGGGAGCACCACCGTCCGCGAGCCCACATTTAGGACCGCGATGAAGGGTTCACCATCCCCTCTCACTATGGTCTGGGCCGGTAGTAAGTCAGGTCCACTAACCCCGGCCCTAGACGGTCCCAACAGTACCCCTTGTGCCCCAGCACCCTTAACGAGGGGCCGCCGAAGTTTCAAGGGTACCAACATTTGCGTTCCCGGAGGAACGCGTACCGTTCTCTCCACGAACGCCGGCACCGTCGCGAACGCCGTCCGAGTCGCAACCGGTGATGGCAGAAACGCCATGCGTCTGCCCGATGGAAGCTCTATGCACCCCTGGTCGATCAAAATTACAATCGGCATTTTGGCCAGGAAGTCCGTCCCCAGCAGGCACGGAACCGCCAGCGAGGAAGAAACAAAAATCGGCCCAGACAATTTTATTTCCCCGATACAAATTTGGGCACGAATTTGTCCGATGATGCCAAGTGAGCCCCCGTTAGCCGCATAGAATGGTATGTTAACTGGCATCAAGGGACGACTCCGGACAGGGAGAATGTTATAAATTAATTCCGAAATAATAGTCGCCGATGCCCCGTATCGACCAGGATGCGCACTTCCACCCCGTCGATATATCCTACAACGGCGAGGACCCCGACGATGCGGCAACCACACGATCGGCCAGCACGGACCACTGGCCGGGTTCGATATGGGTACCCGGAGTGGTGCGTGATGGTGCGATGGTGCGTGATACCGGCCCCCCTCTCGTCGCGGTGTTTGAGTGCGTGACGGGTGTGTGTGTGGGCCAAACGTGTGGGGTGCCGCGACTCGCCGGTTTTTGATGGTGGAGCTTGGGATGAGGCCCGTCGTCCCGGTGAGGTGTCGTCCCGCGCTGACGAGGAGAGCGGCACCCCGAGGCGACGTGGCCCCGGACGCCGCAGTTAAAACACCGCGGGAGCGACGTCGGAGGTGACGAATGGTCGGAACGGCCCGACCCGTCCTGGCCCGGCCGTGCACTCGTCGCCTGTTGCCGTCGGTGGTCGACGGCGTAGAGTTCCTCCGTCGGAAGGGTGGCTGCAGCCACCGCACGCCCCGCCGATGCCCTGCTGGCTTTGCGCCGAAGCGACAGGAGGTTTGCGTGGAGGAGCCGCGCCGCCTGGAGCGATGTCATTTCCGCGTCCTCCTGTGCGACGACAGCGATGTCAAGATCGTCGGCCAGGAGGAGTATCTTCTCCGTTACCATAGCGTCGATGCCGTCGTCATCCATCCGGGGGAAGGCCGACTTGGCCATCGCCAGGAGGCTCGTTTGGTACGCTAGGGGCGACTCCTTTTCTCCCCGCTTGCGGTCGTAGAACTCCTGTCTGCATTCCGCCGATGGTCCGTAGACCCCTCCAAGCAGCTGCAGCGCCATCGGTAACGTAGAGCGCCTTTCCTTTGGTGCCGATGTTAGGGCGGCAAGCGCGTCGCCGTCCAGGAGCGCCGGCAGGGCGCTGAGAGCTTCTTCGTCTGTCCATTTAGCCATTTCTTGGTGGGCGAGGAAGCGTCTTCGGAAGCCGCTCCAGTCGCCCTCTGCGCCCACGAATTCTTTAAGCGGGGGCAGCCTTTGGTGTAGTGCAGCGGTTGCCGTGGAGTCCCGTGGGCTGCTGCCTCCCCGACTCGGCTGCGTCTCGGCGCGAATGGCAGATGGCATCGCCTGTCGCAGCTTTGATGACGCGCCCTCCTCCGTCGTTGATGCGGCAGCCCCAGCGCGGCCGATGTCGGACCCCAGGTTGAGGTTGGCCACGCCCCTAGCGGTCGCTGCGTCGATGGCGGGAAATTCAAAATTTAAATCTTCAGAAATGGCGGGAAGGCGCTCCATACGCCGGTTCCCCTCGCCCCGCGGTGGACCACCAGCCCCCAGCCGTGTGATGTTCTCCAGCGTAGCGGCAGCGGCGTAGAGCAGTTCCGCCAGCCTCTCGTGAGCCAGCCTCAGGTTGTCTCCCCGCTGCTCCTCTTCATGGCGACGCTCCGGTAAGCACGCGTCCGGCCCCGGCTGCACGTCGTCTTGTTGAGCCATCTCGGGCTCGACAATTTCGGCGGCGTCTTCCGTCTGCTGTTCCCTGGCTCGAGCTGATCGGCGCGTGTCCATGTTCTTGGTTCTTCTGACGCCAGATGAAGTGTTCTTGACGACGCGTGGACAACGGGGTAAGGCACACGTATTTATTTGCACAATGTCTTTACAGTACTGGAGGGATGTATCGGCCCCCTCACCCGTACAACTGGGAATTCACCCCTAGCTAGCCTTCCTAGCCGAGTCCTCCGCTAACGGGCTAGGGGAGGCTGTCTGGCCCGACACTGGTTAGTCGGGCTACGGTACCCGGAATCCCAGAGGTCTGCCTCTGGTTCCGGGACCACGCCACTGGCTCCAGCCTGCACTGCCCTTACAAGGGCGGCGTCCCAGGGGAGTCCAGGGCCTATCTGGCCGGTCTTCTCTCTTCCCTTAACTACTCTAAGACTGACTCCCGAGCTCTCTGGCTCAACCCTTTTTATACCCCCCTAGAGGATCGAAACCCCCTCACGCCGTCCAGTACGGACGTCGTTGCGGGCACCACCCCGTGTGCTCACGGAGACCCCGCCCACTGTGTCTGTTTTCCGTTAGCCCCTATGCAAACAGCCCTACACAACAGACCCTCTGTAACAGCCCTACATAGATGCCCGAGTTCACAATGCGATATAATGGAGTAAAACCTACCTCGCTGTAAATATTTAAATGACAGTAAAAAGTTGATCTTTATAAAGGGTGCCATGTAACTTGGAGTCTTGTCATTCACAGCACAGTCCTCAATATATTCCGTCTCGCCGTCTTCAAGATCTTCCATGGACTCGCTCCTGCCTGCCTCTCCCTCTCATGGGGCGCCATGGGGGCGAGATGTTATCTTCCTAGTCTGGTATGCATGAGGTCGTGGGTTTGGTCCTGACCCTGACGCCTGTTGTATATTTGTAGTTGGCATTTCACCCCGTGTTCACGTGGATTTTTCTTCAGATCTTCCGGTTTTTCCCTCCACATTCAGAATTACGCATTTAGATTATGTAGTTGCTATACATTTCCACGTGTTAAGCCACTTCGTTGAGCTATCATTTGTTGCCAGGTAGCTTCTCAAAAAGAGCTGAATAGCTCATGGACTTTACCTGATAAAAAAAACAATAGTCACTCCACTCCTTTAGCCTTGCTCGCCTCTATCGCCCCTGTCATCGCTGTCTACTCCCCTCCGTCCTCTCTGCCCAGCAACAAGGGAGCTTTTAGTCAAACTTGACTCATTAGCAGGGCACTTATTCACCCCTTCTGGCACAATTCTCTGAGCCTGTCTCTCTCGCCATCCAGCCACTTCTCCTGTGCCCATCACTGTCTGTTCTCGCTGTATGAATGTATGCAGTCTATACACGCCTCCTTGTTCCCCATGATGCTTGTCTGATTGTTGTGCACTGCATGTTGAGATGCAGATATATTGGAGATGCTTTGTAAATGCACTCTCCATTGTATTATTTTCCACCCTGCTTCCTCCACTGCCTGTGTGCGACAAGGCTGGATTGGCCACATTCCGAGCTTGACGCAGATTTAGTTGTTGCGGCTTGGGTGTAAACATCAATGGGTGTCCATTTGTCAGTTGTCTTATTTTCTCAAATATTGTAGATGTGTGTGCTGTATGAGAAAGCTCGTGACTGAGCCCAAGCCCCGCATCCCTCCCATTACATTCTCTCCTGGTACTATTTGACTGCTCAGCAGATCAGCAGAAAATTTCAGTCACGCAACTCTCTGCACATCAATCAATCAAGTATTTATTTCTATTGCACTATTTCGTGCAAAGGATGTCATTCAACGTCCTGTACAGATGAAAAAAAACATTATTAATAGACTAAATCACAAGAAGAATAAAAACAAATTCCATACAAAACAAAATTGCATTATAATAAATTACCGTCTAAGGCATATTAAAAAATGACACCATTAAATAATCTTAAAAGCAAGTTTATAAATGTGAGTTTTTATATTTAACTTAAAATTGCTTAATGATTGTGAAGCCCTGGCAAATGATAATTGAAAATGAATTAATAAATCATCAAATGTAACACCGCACATAAAGAAAAACAGTGCTTGCAGGAATCGCCCTTCCACACCCACCCACCCACGCACCCTTCCACCCTTTCACCCATCCCTCCCCTAACCCCTCCCCCACTCACCCCTCCTCTCTCCTTCCTGCTGCTACTGGAGGAGACTTCTTGATGCCACTGCTGGCGTCAGGACCTGAGACTGAGAAAGCAGCGGAGGAGGAGACACGGGGAGCGGGGCAGCGTCTGCGCGTGTCAGGGGCAAGAGACGCGGGCGACTCGACACTTCACAGCGTGGGTGAGTGTGGGGAGTTTGTGGTGCGTGTGGGGAGTTTGTGGTGCGTGGGGGACGGTGGGTGGTGTGACACTTCACAGCGTGGGTGAGTGTGGGGAGTTTGTCGTCGTGCGTGGGGGACGGTGGGTCGTGTGACACTTCACGGCGTGGGTGAGTGTGGGGAGTTTGTGGTGCGTGGGGGACGGTGGGTGGTGTGGTCCAGACTATAAACCGCCTGTTTAGGCAACACAGCAGATTTTTTTAATTGGTGCATAAATGTCTGTGTGTGCGTGGAAGATGGTGTAGCACGTGTGAGTGTGTGTGCAGTGTCTCGTGAGCAAGGTCACTGTGTGTGTAACTAAAATGAGTATCTGGGGCGGTGTGTAAAGATGACACATTGGGGAGACAAAGGTGGTCCCACGTGGTTCTGAACACCCATCGTGTGCCATTCCGGCATTTAATAGGGGCTCAATAACAGCACTTGCCCCACCAGTCTGTGGAGCTACATGGGGGGGGATGTTTGTGTTGGAGCTCGTGCTGTAGGCTTAGACGACGCACGACCGCGGATCCTCTGTAGGGAGCGCGCGTCTGCTGTGGGTCGTGTGGAGCTGCACGGGCGAGACACCGACGCAGAGATTCCCTTCGCGAGTCACGAGATAGGCGCTAGAAAGCAATCGCGCTGATGTGTGAGGATGGGTTGATGAAGCGAGCATCACCTTGGTGTGCTTGGCTTGTATGTTCAGTTGTGATTAATCATTTTAATCCACCATGTCATGGAAGTTTTCAATTTCTCTGTTTTCCTTAATTGCACATTTTTCTTTAATTTCATAAAATATTTCACCTGCAAATTTTATTGAGATTGAATGTCTCATGCACAAGCATGCTCAGGGCATCATGCTAATTTATCTCCTCCATCAGCTGCCCCAGCAGACCCACCTCTCTCTCTGCCCCCCCCCCATCTCTCCATTTAAAGCCTCGACACAGGCATTGGGTCTCTGTGTGTATATATTGTGTGTCTCTCTCTCTCTGTGTGTCTTTGTATTGTCTCTCTCTCTGCTTGTGTGTCTGTGTGTCTCTGTGTCTGTGTTTTGTCTCTATCTCAAATTTAGTTCTACTTGATGACGGTTGCTTGTGTTGCAATTGAAACGTCGTATTATATTATTTAATTTATTTACTTTCTACGTGACTTTACCGAAAGAACCAAAGAGTACCATCATTTGTTGCCAGGTAGCTTCTCAAACATAGCTTAATAGCTCCAGTAGGCTTTACCTGATGAATATAAAAAAAATATTCACTCCTCTCTTTTAGCCTTGATCTCCTATCGTCCCTCTCATCGTTGTCTACTCCCCTCCGTCCTCTCTGCCCAGCAACTAAGGGAGCTTTTAGTCAAACTTGACTCATTAGCAGGTCACTTATTCACCCCTTCTGGCACAATTCTCTGAGCCTGTCTCTCACCATCCACCCACTTCTCCTGTGCCCATGACTGTCTGTTCTCTCTGTATGAATGTATGCAGTCTATGCACGCCTCCTTGTTCCCCATGATGCTTGTCTGATTGTCCTGCACTGAATTTTTTTATTCAGATATATTCGACATGCTCTGTGAATGCACTCTTTATTGTATTATTTTCCACTCTGTTCCCTCCACTGCCTGTGTGTGACAAGGCTGGACGGGCGACATTCCGAGCTTGACGCAGATTTAGTTGTTGCGCCTTGGGCGTAAACATCAATGGGTGTCCTTTTGTCAGTTGTCTTTTTTTCTCAAATATTGTAGATGCGTGTGCTGTATGAGAGAGCTCGTGACTGAGACCACGCCCCCTATCCCTCCCATGACATTCTCCCCTGGTACTATTTGACTGCTCAGCAGATCAGCAGAAAATGTCAGTCAACGCTGCATGTCAAGACTTTCTCGAGGCGAATTTTTGCTGGTCAAATCCAGAAGAGTGCAGAGTAGTATGGTCCAACAACCTTTACGACCGCGACGGCATGGGGAGGACTGCCTGTAGCAGTGATTTGAAAATATTTAATTATTGTTGTTGGAAGAAGGAAGTCACTGATGTACAATATCTAGTTTCAAAATTACAACCAACACCACCAACAGTATAAACAGCACCATAAAAATTATAACCGCAATGAATGATTCTGAATATTGTTTTTAATTTCCATTTGTGTGCTTTACTTTTTTACCATCTGAAGTATATTCCCCATCATAGACACTATAGCAACCATTCATGCTGTCTAACAGGTAACAATTTTCATTTTAAAAAATCCTTATTCATGATTGTGGGGATATGGAAGTTAAATTTACTGTAATTGAAAGTTTGGATCCTGCATAAGAAATATATCTAAATTTAAAAGGTTAACATGACTAAATCTACGGATTACATGAGCTCTTTAGAGCGGTATGACGCAGAGCGATTTTGCAACTGGTAGTATAATTATTTCTAAAGTGAGAGGAGTGCAATATCATGCACCTCACTCGACAAACTGGACTAGTTAAATAAACATCTGCGCAACAAATATGTTGGTTTGTTTTCAGTTTACATTTTAACGTTTTTTTTTTTTTCCTGAACCGTGAATGAAACAGGTTAAACAGATTTGCGCACGGGTAACGTGATTAGGAGCAACACCCTCTGGGTGTTTACGCTCCCCCTAACGGGGGCTGTTTAGGGTTTTTCGGGTTCCTATCCCTCCTAAAGGTAGCGCTAAAGATCGGGAGAGGAGTATTAGAGGGGGTGGAGGGGGGATATTCGTGACAGGGGGGTTAGAATCAAAGCAATGAATGGGAAACTAAAATAATATAAAGAAAAACATAAGTGTGGAGCCTGCCTCTGCCTTTATCCCTCCTGGGGAGCACTGTCGTTCAGAGTGTGGTAGAGTGGTGTGATTCCTGTCACCTATTCCTCTCCACCCCACGCCCACTGGTTCTGTTTTTCCTCATCACGTCCAGGTGTTTCATGTTACACCGAATTCTGAAGAAATAGGGTACATATAGCTCCATGTAGTTATTTTTTTCCCTCCCTTAATCTTGTAGCTGAGGTGCTCCATCGCTCCTAATGGAAATAGAGATCTATAACAAGGCCTCCAGTTTCCCAGGACAGTTTTTATTACCATGGTATAAAAGGCTTGGAGTAATGTGTGTTTGTGTGTGGATACCACCACCAGTTTCAGGCCCCACAGGGATGAATCCATTTAAGGGCCGACCTCGGTGCCACAGATGGAGTTGAAGTAGGTGGCGATGTTCCGGTAGAAATCGGCAATATCTGAGCATATCCAAAAGGCTTGCAAATATGCATGCATATAACTTGTGGGCATCTGGGTCAGTCTGGGAAGGAGTTAGAGAATTTCAATTTCAATGGGAGCGACCTAGAACCAGCTGCCCATGCTTACCATATCTCTGCCCCCCCCCCATTTTTGGGGGGGCGGGGATGAGATGTCATACCCCAGCAGTGCTTCCCACTGTTTCTTGGCTTTTAGTCTGGCCCGCTCTTCGCCTGAGTCGAGGAGATGGCACGCCTCTGCTCGTTTGTACGTCTTTATTTGTCTCGACGAGCCAGTCCATTATGGGGTGGGTGCTCTGGGGAAAGTTTTTGGTTGGGACCTTGTTGATGGCGTCCCTCATGTGTAGATACTTGTAGAAGTGTGACTGTGGGACATCGTGCCGTGCCTGTATCTGATGGAAATAATAAATGTTCTCTTCTTCGGTCAACAGGTCCCCTATCTTGTCAATATTAGCAGATGTTCCATGCTGGCCAATTAATAAATTTACTCTCTATTTTAAAGGATGTGTTGCCCCATACTGTCGATGCACAGAGGGATAGAATGGGATCTGTCGATCTTTGCAGACTCCGAGGATGGTGGAAACGGTCCAGTGTGGCTTGAAGCCCCGTGGTTTATCTTTGGAGAGTGCGAGAGAACAATCCTGGTGAGCGACCAAAGACTGATGAAACATGCTTCCCACTTCTTCCATATCCCCCTCTTTTCCGAGTTAATCCATTGTTTGATGTTCAGTGTTATCCTTAATGCATATCGGCAAGTGGTTATTTGATTGAGAATCCCATTAGAAATCTCGGAGAGCCTTTACGCATGTATGTATGTTGAACTCCTTTTGCAACGTATGTAGCCAACCTTGCTAATCGACTAATCTTGTGGTAGAAAATGGCAGAACAAGAGTTTCCACCGAGCATCTTCTGGAAACCGCTCAGGGTGGTCTTACTATTCGTACCCACGAGGGACCACACTGCCCCACACTCTCTACTGGGAGATGGGTACTCATCACATGATGGTATAAGAAAACACATTATAATATTTTATCTAATATATAAAAGTCTCCGCGCGCTCGTGTTTGCGGGGGATTTGGCTCTCGGACGGTGGGGTTTAAGACCGAAATAATTTGCCAGCCGGCATGCCCTAAGCCCTGTGGTGGGAATAGGCTATTCCATTTTCACGTCCGTAAATTTTAAAGTAGTTTAATGAATTAGTGGCATTCTTATTTTAATTATTTACTTATTGCGTGACATCGACCGTACCAACTCATGACATCGACCGTACCAACTCATGACAATTGCCTGGGGGGCGGACCCTGCCAAGTGATCGCGTTCACTCCAACTCACGGGGGACATTTTATTTTATGCGTTTAACATGGAATAAATATACACATCACGCTGCAGATTTCTCTTCACAGTGTGATGTCCTCTTTCCCCCCACCCCAATGCGTTCAGTTACTGCTATAAAGTCCTTAGATATTCATTTCATATTATTAAAGCGCTTACATAGTATTATTCTGCCTCGGGTGGGGGGATGGTGGGGGGGGGCGGGGGTAGCGGCCCAGCCCGCAGCCTGGCAATGTGTCACCTACTCCGGCCTGCCAATCTAGGCGAGGCCGCGGGCTCTGCACGGGATGAGGCGTCACCATGCCAATGTAAAGTACAATTTTATTGCATCTTTCACTAAGAACAGGTTTATTGTTTACTATTATTAAACAAATAACTTTACAAATAATACTATTATAATGTTCCTGTGCAGAAACTACATGTGTGTCCCTAAAGTCGATGTCTGTGTGTGTGGCTCCATGTCTGTATGTAAGTCCATGTGGGTGTCTGTCTTTTTCAAACGGACAACGCCCCATGTGTGTGTGTGTACGTACAAGTGTTTGTATGTCAGTCCATTTGTGTGCGTATCATTCGCTGTGTGTGTATCTAAGTGAATGCGTGTGTGTGAGTCTATCTGTGTGCATGGCTCCATCTGAGTGTGTAAGTCAATGTGCATTTGTGTGTCTATGTGTGTCAGTCGATGTGTGTGTGTTAATGCATGTGTGTGTATCTAAAGTAGATGTCTGTGTGTCACAGTCCATATGTCTATGTGTGTGTAGGGCAATGTGCGTGTCAGTCTATGTATGTGTGTGTAATTCCATGTGTGTCTTAGTCGATGTGTGTGTGAGTCCACGTATGTCTGTGTGTGGTGAGTCGCAGTATGTGTGTACGTCGATATATGTGTGTGTAACTCCATGTGTGTGTACAGTGAGGGAAAAAAAGTATTTGATCCCCTGCTGATTTTGTACGTTTGCCCACTGACAAAGAAATGATCAGTCTATAATTTTAATGGTAGGTTTATTTGAACAGTGAGAGACAGAATAACAACAACAAAGTTCAGAAAAACGCATGTCAAAAATGTTATAAATTGATTTGCATTTTAATGAGGGAAATAAGTATTTGACCCCCTCTCAATCAGAAAGATTTCTGGCTCCCAGGTGTCTTTTATACAGGTAACGAGCTGAGATTAGGGGCACACTCTTTAAGGGAGTGCTCCTAATCTCAGCTTTTTACCTGTATAAAAGACACCTGTTCACAGAAACAATCAATCAATCAATTTCATAACTCTCCATCATGGCCAAGACCAAAGAGCTCTCCAAGGATGTCAGGGACAAGATTGTAGACCTACACAAGGCTGGAATGGGCTACAAGACCATCGCCAAGCAGCTTGGTTAGAAGGTGACAACAGTTGGTGCGATTATTCGCAAATGGAAGAAACACAAAATAACTGTCAATCTCCCTCGGCCTGGAGCTCCGTGCAAGATCTCACCTCGAGGAGTTGCAATGATTATGAGAACGGTGAGGAATCAGCCCAGAACTACACGGGAGGATCCTGTCAATGATCTCAAGGCAGCTGGGACCATAGTCACCAAAAAACAGTTGGTAACACACTACGCCGTGAAGGACTGAAATCCTGCAGCGCCCGCAAGGTCCCCCTGCTCAAGAAAGCACATATACATCCCGTCTAAAGTTTGCCAATGAACATCTGAATGATTCAGAGGACAACTGGGTGAAAGTGTTGTGGTCAGCATTCCTCCTCCAAACTCGCCTCCTCCAAACTCGCCGTGTTTGGAGGAGGAATGCTGCCTATGACCCCAAGAACACCATCCCCACCGTCAAACATGGAGGTGGAAACATTATGCTTTGGGGGTGTTTTTCTGCTAAGGGGACAGGACAACTTCACCGCATCAAAGGGACGATGGACGGGGCCATGTACCGTCAAATCTTGGGTGAGAACTTCTTCCCTCAACCAGGGCATTGAAAATGGGTCGTGGATGGGTATTCCAGCATGACAATGACCCAAAACACACGGCCAAGGCAACAAAGGAGTGGCTCAAGAAGAAGCACATTAAGGTCCTGGAGTGGCCTAGTCAGTCTCCAGACCTTAATCCCATAAAAAATCTGTGGAGGGAGCTGAAGGTTTGAGTTGCCAAACGTCAGCCTCGAAACATGAATGACTTGGAGAAGATCTGCAAAGAGGAGTGGGACAAAATCGCTCCTGAGATGTGTGCATACCTGGTGGCTAATTACAAGAAACGTCTGACCTCTGTGATTGCCAACAAGGGTTTTGCCACCAAGTACTAAGTCATGTTTTGCAGAGGGGTCAAATTCTTATTTCCCTCATTAAAATCCAAATCAATTTATAACATTTTTGACATGCGTTTTACTGGATTTTTGTTGTTGTTATTCTGTCTCTCACTGTTCAAATAAACCTACCATTAAAATTATAGACTGATCATTTCTTTGTCAGTGGGCAAACGTACAAAATCAGCAGGGGATCAAATACTTTTTTCCCTCACTGTATCTAAAGTGCATGTCTATGCGTGTGTGAGTCCATATGTGTGTGTGTGTGTAAGTCCATGTGTTTGTGTGTATGAGTCCATGTGTCTGTGTGTGTCAGTCCATGGGCGTCTGTGTCATTCGCTTTGTGTGCATGGCTCCATGTCAGTCACTGTAAGTCAATTTCTTTGCGTGTCTGTAGGTCCATGTGTGCGTGTGAGTGAATGTATGTGCTTTATTGACCTGCTCAATGCCTATGATACCATCAGTAGGCCTGGCCTCTGGGTTATTCTTCATGCTTTCGGAGTCCCACAAACTTTGCTCACGATCCTTAAGGACCTTCATGATGGTGAGCGGCCCCACGTCAAACTACGTGCCGTCAGTCAGAGCCATTCCCTCTACACCTTTGGGTGTGACAGGGATGTCCTCTGTCTCCACATCATTTTACATATCTTTTGATCACGTAGTTCGTGAAGCCTTCAATGGCTGTACCCGAGGAATTACCATATGGTACACATACAATGGGAGGCTGATCGATGCCCGGGTGTGGTCAAGCGATGCCTCCCTATTGCTCAACCATGTTATGTATGCCGATGCTCTGGTGATTGCTGCTCACTGCTGCTGAACCTGGAGCTTACCACTAAGAGGTGTGGGGCCTTACCATCAGCCCCACCAAAACTAAGCACCTGCCTGGTTATTTTGTACCATCGAACAATCCACCCCCACAACTCACAATTGGTGATGCGGCAGTTGTGGAGAGATTTCCGAGATTCCCATACCTGGCCAGTGTGCTCATGACCGTCTCCGGTTTAACAGCAGAGGTGTCACTCCAAATCAGTCGAGCGCCATTATCTTTTCATCGGCTGCGTTACGCTGTGTGGAAGCTACCTGGTCGCTCGCTCCGCATGAAGCTCCAGGTCTTCTCGGCCACGGTATTTCCTCCCTTCTTTATGCTTGCGAAACGTGCACCCCCCTAATGGGACATCTTTGCCAGTTAGAAACATTTTAGGCTGGCCTGCTAACAATCCAACCTTAGGTTTAACCATATATGTGTGTGTGCATCTAAGTCGATGTATTTCTATGTGTGTGGGTCAATATCTGTGTGTAAGTCCATGTGTGTGTCTGCCTTTTTCGCCCGAGCAACGCCGGGTACTTCCCGCTAGTTCTCAATATAATTCTGATGGTGGAGATGGTTGTAATGTGGAGCTGGGCAGTGGTGACGCATGCTCCTGTCTAATGAGGAACCTACTGATTGAGACCAGTTTAAAGATTCTGTAAACAACGCTGCCAAGACCTGCCCAAGAACCCGTTGCAGTATTCGGAAGCAATTCATTAGTGATTAAACGGGATGCTGAATTGAAAGAAATGTGAAAAACTGCTACAAGGGCCAATAGAAGACTACAAGGGCCTAAGAAGGTCTGGCATGACCAGAGGCGGCCTGATCGAAAAGCTGCAGCAGTGGAATAAGAACTCTAAAACGGTGAAATAAAGGATGACTTTGCAAACTTGAGTCAGGTCAGGGGAGCCTACTTCAATGTTTCCTGCGCAATTACAGATGCAAGTGGCAACCTGTTTAGCAGTTAAAGGCAGAAACTAGCATGGTAGAAGAAATTGTATTCCTAGTTGCAGAATCACTTTTTGTCATACCCCCCTGAAGAGCTCATGCAAATCACAACATCAACGAAGACCACATTTCCTGCTTTGAGCCATCTGAGAATACAGTGAGGGGTGCACTAAGAAAAATGAAAAAAACGAATCTAAGTATCCGACATTTGCAATATCAGAGCAAAAATACTGACGTCCAGAGACTCAACTATCATCAAATGGTTAAGTAAAATTGTTTAGCACACGTGGGGGGCAGGCTTGACACCAGCTTTAAATGCAATTATGAAGCCTTTTTGGATGGACTGCTTGCAGTCTTATTCCTGTTGTGTCAGTCGTAGAAGTTGTTGGACTATACTTCTCCACACTCGTCTATATTTGGGTGGCAAATATTTGCCTCCAGCAAGTCTTGACGTACAAAGTGGGGTATGACTGAAATAATCTGCTGAGCAGTCAAATTGTATGAACGGAGACGGTAATGGGAAGGAAAGGGTTAGGCCATGGGCTCAGTCACGTGTCATCATCAACATTACCCATCTTCTCAACGATTATATAAACGGTAAAGATGTTCAACTGGCAAACGGACACCCATGGATGTGTAGTGGTAATGATAGAGATCCAGTCTTCTCTGGAGGCAACACGTTTATTTATAACAACTATAACGGTAACACAAGGTCCCTGACACAAATGGGTATCGCCCCTTCAACCCGATACCCTGGGGCGGTATAGCCTCTGGGCTAGCGTGTCCTAATCACTGAGACCACTTCCTCTATATATATCAGCCCTCCAGCTAGGGGGACCTCGGGGAGGCTAGCTGACCCGACCCAGTCAAGGTCCTCGGGTCCCGCCCACTGGCCCACTCGGTCCCGGCCCTTAGATGGATGTTGAGTCCGGGGGTTCCCAGGGTCCTAGTCTAAGCTGGCTCTTCGGTCTTCAGCTTGACGACTAGCGAACCCGTTCAGAGGTCCGGCTTATATACAGCTCCCAGGGTCACTCCGCCCTGGCCATGCCTACTCTCTGCAGCGGAGCAAAGAATCCATTCCCTGCGGAGAATTCTTTGCTCTGCTGCAAGTTTCCCCCCACGACTCACCCATTGACACGACGGTCAATGGTACAGTGTATAATAACAAATAGTATAACATTTATATGCTTAATACAATGTACAAAGTAATATATCGTATTGTAATTGTATAGTAAACATATAGCAGTGTGATACACATTAGGGTGGGTAGAATAATACATAGTGTTATATTAAAATGTATAAGGTGGTTTATAGCAATACAGTATGTAATTTAATGTTGGGTTTGTCTATGGCAGTACATAGTACGGTGTATATTCGTGTGTTGTAAGAGAATAAAGTTTAGATGGAAGCATATTATATAATTTTTACGACGTAGAATTGTAATGTATTACTTACTGTTAGTAACTCAGCTTATTGTAGAGTATAGTAAGTATACTGATGATGCTATGCAGTTTATACTTTAGTTTTTTATGTAGTTTATACTTTAGTTTTCTACGTGGTTGTTTAGTAACTGCAGCTACATACTATTAACATTCCTTTCCTTTGTTAATGCTACTCCCTGCACCCTCCCTTTGGTGCTGCTGATCCTGCATAATGCATGGGCATAATATGACTTTGAAACCCCCCCGCCCACCTCCTCCGCATTTCCCATGAATATGCTAAATTCCTCTTGATATGCACATTCTTTTTGTTAAGGCGCTCTTCTTCCACCTCCAACCCAGCTTATATATAAGCTCCTAGCTTGGCAGTGTCTCATTCTTCACCTGAAGACGGCTGCTTGCGTTGTAGCCGAAACGTCGTGAGAATTATTTTATTATGTTTTATTTTTATTATTTTATTACTTCCCTTCTACGTGACTTTACCGAAAGAACCAAGCAGATGAATCCCTGCAGTCACGAAAGCTTTAAATCGAGTGTTACTTGACACAGGCCGTACTCGCCGTTGCCCCCTGTTGACCCATGGCTGAGGCTACACCAGGTAAGTAGTGGTAACCGCGTGTAACGCTCACAATACCCACTACAGATGTGTAGTGATGCTGACACACGTTGTGACTTCTAAAGAGCCTTCATTCATACACAGCGCTAATGATGCCCAGGGCTGGTTTTGAGACTTCAGCTCCGTCTCCTCTCCAATGTCCCCCTCTCCTTGTGCTGTTCCCTTTCATATCTCCAAAGCCCCCTCTCTGGAAGCTTCTATCACCCCACTCCCTTCGGTCAATCCTGAACCTTCCCCACCAACGGTTCTCATCCTTGCTTCCCGCCTTTTTACCTTTAAAATCTTTCCTCCAATCCCTTTCAATTTTGCCTCCTGAACAATCATTGTGGAGGCCTTTTTGCACCAATGGGAAGCCTACTTCCCGATTGTCTGACTGTACACTTGTGTCAGGTAAGCGGTCTCTTACCTCGGTTTAGTACAGATGTTTACACCCCAGGCCAAACAACTCTATTAGACTTCCAGCTGAAAATGTGGCTTAACCGGCCTTGTGAATCACAAGTAGTAGAGGCTGCGGAATGAAAAATAATAAAGTAGTTCAAGTTCATTTATTAGGTACTAGCGGGAAGTACCCGGCGTTGCTCGGGCAAAAAAGGCAGACACACACATGGACTTACACACAGATATTGACCCACACACATAGAAATACATCGACTTAGATGCACACACACATATATGGTTAAACCTAAGGTTGGATTGTTAGCAGGCCAGCCTAAATGTTTCTAACTGGCAAAGATGTCCCATTAGGGGGGTGCACGTTTCGCAAGCATAAAGAAGGGAGGAATTACCGTGGCCGAGAAGACCTGGAGCTTCATGAGGAGCGAGCGACCAGGTAGCTTCCACACAGCGTAACGCAGCCGATGAAAAGATAATGGCGCTCGACTGATTTGGAGTGACACCTCTGCTGTTAAACCGGAGACGGTCATGAGCACACTGGCCAGGTATGGGAATCTCGGAAATCTCTCCACAACTGCCGCATCACCAATTGTGAGTTGTGGGATGGATTGTTCGATGGTACAAAATAACCAGGCAGGTGCTTAGTTTTGGTGGGGCTGATGGTAAGGCCCCACACCTCTTAGTGGTAAGCTCCAGGTTCAGCAGCAGTGAGCAGCAATCACCAGAGCATCGGCATACATAACATGGTTGAGCAATAGGGAGGCATCGCTTGACCACACCCGGGCATCGATCAGCCTCCCATTGTATGTGTACCATATGGTAATTCCTCGGGTACAGCCATTGAAGGCTTCACGAACTACGTGGTCAAAAGATATGTAAAATGATGTGGAGGCAGAGGACATCCCTGCCACACCCCAAGGTGTAGAGGGAATTGCCCTGACTGACGGCACGTAGTTTGACGTGGGGCCGCTCACCATCATGAAGGTCCTTAAAGATCGTGAGCAAAGTTTGTGGGACTCCGAAAGCAT
Organism: Lethenteron camtschaticum; assembly: GCA_018977245.1. NCBI lineage: Eukaryota > Metazoa > Chordata > Hyperoartia > Petromyzontiformes > Petromyzontidae > Lethenteron > Lethenteron camtschaticum. Next base: position 230,708 of record WFAB01001304.1, on the reverse strand, counting down.
GAAGAACAACCCAGAGGCCAGGCCTACTGATGGTATCATAGGCATTGAGCAGGTCAATAAAGCACATACATTCACTCACACGCACACATGGACCTACAGACACGCAAAGAAATTGACTTACAGTGACTGACATGGAGCCATGCACACAAAGCGAATAACACAGACGCCCATGGACTGACACACACAGACACATGGACTCATACACACAAACACATGGACTTACACACACACACACATATGGACTCACACACGCATAGACATGCACTTTAGATACAGTGAGGGAAAAAAGTATTTGATCCCCTGCTGATTTTGTACATTTGCCCACTGACAAAGAAATGATCAGTCTATAATTTTAATGGTAGGTTTATTTGAACAGTGAGAGACAGAATAACAACAACAAAAATCCAGTAAAACGCATGTCAAAAATGTTATAAATTGATTTGGATTTTAATGAGGGAAATAAGTATTTGACCCCTCTGCAAAACATGACTTAGTACTTGGTGGCAAAACCCTTGTTGGCAATCACAGAGGTCAGACGTTTCTTGTAATTAGCCACCAGGTATGCACACATCTCAGGAGGGATTTTGTCCCACTCCTCTTTGCAGATCTTCTCCAAGTCATTCATGTTTCGAGGCTGACGTTTGGCAACTCGAACCTTCAGCTCCCTCCACAGATTTTCTATGGGATTAAGGTCTGGAGACTGACTAGGCCAATCCAGGACCTTAATGTGCTTCTTCTTGAGCCACTCCTTTGTTGCCTTGGCCGTGTGTTTTGGGTCATTGTCATGCTGGAATACCCATCCACGACCCATTTCCAATGCCCTGGCTGAGGGAAGAAGTTCTCACCCAAGATTTGACGGTACATGGCCCCGTCCATCGTCCCTTTGATGCGGTGAAGTTGTCCTGTCCCCTTAGCAGAAAAACACCCCCAAAGCATAATGTTTCCACCTCCATGTTTGACGGTGGGGATGGTGTTCTTGGGGTCATAGGCAGCATTCCTCCTCCAAACACGGCGAGTTTGGAGGAGGCGAGTTTGGAGGAAGAATGCTGACCACAACACTTTCACCCAGTTGTCCTCTGAATAATTCAGATGTTCATTGGCAAACTTTAGACGGGCATGTATATGTGCTTTCTTGAGCAGGGGGACCTTGCGGGCGCTGCAGGATTTCAGTCCTTCACGGCGTAGTGTGTTACCAACTGTTTTTTTGGTGACTATGGTCCCAGCTGCCTTGAGATCATTGACAGGATCCTCCCGTGTAGTTCTGGGCTGATTCCTCACCGTTCTCATAATCATTGCAACTCCTCGAGGTGAGATCTTGCACGGAGCTCCAGGCCGAGGGAGATTGACAGTTATTTTGTCTTTCTTTCATTTTCGAATAATCGCACCAACTGTTGTCACCTTCTAACCAAGCTGCTTGGCGATGGTCTTGTAGCCCATTCCAGCCTTGTGTAGGTCTACAATCTTGTCCCTGACATCCTTGGAGAGCTCTTTGGTCTTGGCCATGATGGAGAGTTATGAAATTGATTGATTGATTGTTTCTGTGAACAGGTGTCTTTTATACAGGTAAAAAGCTGAGATTAGGAGCACTCCCTTTAAGAGTGTGCCCCTAATCTCAGCTCGTTACCTGTATAAAAGACACCTGGGAGCCAGAAATCTTTCTGATTGAGAGGGGGTCAAATACTTATTTCCCTCATTAAAATGCAAATCAATTTATAACATTTTTGACATGCGTTTTTCTGAATTTTGTTGGTGTTATTCTGTCTCTCACTGTTCAAATAAACCTACCATTAAAATTATAGACTGATCATTTCTTTGTCAGTGGGCAAACGTACAAAATCAGCAGGGGATCAAATACTTTTTTTCCCTCACTGTACACACACATGGAGTTACACACACATATATCGACGTACACACATACTGCGACTCACCACACACATACATACGTGGACTCACACACACATCGACTAAGACACACATGGAATTACACACACATACATAGACTGACACGCACATTGCCCTACACACACATAGACATATGGACTGTGACACACAGACATCTACTTTAGATACACACACATGCATTAACACACACACATCGACTGACACACATAGACACACAAATGCACATTGACTTACACACTCAGATGGAGCCATGCACACAGATAGACTCACACACACGCATTCACTTAGACACACACACAGCGAATGATACGCACACAAATGGACTGACATACAAACACTTGTACGTACACACACACACATGGGGCGTTGTCCGTTTGAAAAAGACAGACACCCACATGGACTTACATACAGACATGGAGCCACACACACAGACATCGACTTTAGGGACACACATGTAGTTTCTGCACAGGAACATTATCATAGTATTATTTGTAAAGTTATTTGTTTAATAATAGTAAACAATAAACCTGTTCTTAGTGAAAGATGCAATAAAATTGTACTTTACATTGGCATGGTGACGCCTCATCCCGTGCAGAGCCCGCGGCCTTGCCTAGATTGGCAGGCCAGAGTAGGTGACACATTGCCAGGCTGCGGGCTGGGCCGCTACCCCCGCCCCCCCCCACCATCCCCCACCCGAGGCAGAATAATACTATGTAAGCGCTTTAATAATATGAAATGAATATCTAAGGACTTTATAGCAGTAACTGAACGCATTGGGGTGGGGGGAAAGAGGACATCACACTGTGAAGAGAAATCGGCAGCGTGATGTGTATATTTATTCCATGTTAAACGCATAAAATAAAATGTCCCCCGTGAGTTGGAGTGAACGCGATCACTTGGCAGGGTCCGCCCCCCAGGCAATTGTCATGAGTTGGTACGGTCGATGTCATGAGTTGGTATGGTCGATGTCACGCAATAAGAAAATAATTAAAATAAAAATGCCACTAATTCATTAAACTACTTTAAAATTTACGGACGTGAAAATGGAATAGCCTATTCCCACCACAGGGCTTAGGGCATGCCGGCTGGCAAATTATTTCGGTCTTAAACCCCACCGTCCGAGAGCCAAATCCCCCGCAAGCGCGAGCGCGCGGAGACTTTTATATATTAGACTAGCAGAAGTACCCGGCGTTGCCTGGGTGAAAAATATATTTCTTAATAACCTTACATATATACACAGATACTAAGGTATTGTCAAAGCCCGCCGGGCTTTGACAATACCTTTCACCACTCACCACTCACAACTCACCCTCACCACTCATCCTCACCACTCCCACTCACTACTCACCCTCACCATTCACCATCACAACTCACCACTCACCAATCTCCCTCACCAATCTCCCTCACCCTCACCACTCACCCTCACCACTCACCCTCACCACTCATCAATCACCAATCACCACACACCCTCACCACTCACTCTCACCCCTAACCCTCACCACTCACTCTCACCATTCACCCTGACGATTCAGCCTCACCACTCACCACTTACTTTCACCATTCACCCTGACCATTCAGCCTCACCACTCACCCTCACCACTCACCCTCTCCCTCACCACTCACGCTTACAACTCACCCCACCACCACCACTCACCCTCACCACTCACGCTCACCACTCACTCTCTCCCTTTCCACTCACCCTCACCACTCACCCTCACTACTCACTAATCACCCTCACCACTCACCCTCACTACTCACTAATCACCCTCACTACTCACCACTCATCCTCACTACTTACTATTCACCTTCACCACTCACCTTCACCACTGACCCTCACCACTCACCCTCACCACTCATCCCCACCACTCACCCCTAACCACTCACCCTCACTACTCACCATCACCACTTACCTTCACCACTCACCATTCGCCACTTACCCTCACCACTCACCCTCACCACTCATCCTCACCACTCACCATCACCATAAACCCTAACCACTCACCCTCACCACTAACCCTCACCACTCACCCTCACCACTAACCCTCACCCTCACCACTCACCCTTACTACTCACCACTCAACGTCACCACTCTTCGTGACCACCCACCCTCACCACTCACCCCTCACCATCACCACTCACCCTCACCACTCACCATCACCACTCACCCTCACTACTCACCATCACCACTCACCCTCACCACTCACGCTCACCACTCACCCTCACTACTCACCCTCACCACTCACCCTCACCACCACCAATCACCCCTCACCACTAACCCTCACCCTCACCACTCACCCTCACCACTAACCCTGACCCCTCACCACTGACCACTCACCCTCCCCACTCACCCTTCCTACTCACCACTCAACCTCACCACTAACCCTCACCCCTGACCACTCACCCTCCCCACTCACCACTCACCCTTCCTACTCACCACTCAACCTCACCACTCACCCTCACCACCCACCACTCACCCTCACCACTCACCCTTCCTACTCACCACTCAACCTCACCACTGACCACTCACCACTAACCCTTACCCTCACCACTCACTCTCACCACTCACCCTTACTATTCACCACACACCCTCACCACTCACCCTCAACATCAACACTCACCCTCACCACTCACCATCATCACAAATCCTAACCACTCACCCTCACCACTCACCCTCACCACTCACTCTTACCACACCCTCAGCACTCACCCTCCCCACTCACCCTCACCACACACCCTCACCACTTAACCTCACCACTCAACCTCACCACTCACCCTCACCACTCACCCTCACCACTCACCCTCACCATTCACCCTCACCACTCACCGTCACCACTCACCCTCACCACTCACCACTCACCATCACCACTCACCCTCACCACTAACCCTGACCCCTCACCACTGACCACTCACCACTCACCCTCACCACTAACCCTCACCATCACCACTCACCCTTACTACTCACCACTCAACCTCACCACTCACGCTCACCACTCACCCTCACCACTCACCCCTCACCACCACCACTCACCCTCACCACTCTCCTCACCACTCACGCTCACCACTCACCTTCAAAACTAACGACTCTCTCACCACTCACCCTCACCACTCAGCACTCACCCTCACCACTCACGCTCACCACTCAACACTCACCCATCACCACTCACAACTGCCACTCACCCTCACAACAACCACTCACCCTCACCGCTCACCACTCACCCTCACCACTCACCCTCACCCTCACCACGCACCCTGACCACTCACCCTCACCACTAACCCTCACCACTCACCCTTACCACTCACCCTCATCACTAACCCTCACCACTCACCCTTACTACTCACCACTCAACCTCACCACTCTTCGTCACCACTCACCCTCACCACTCACCACTCACTATCACGATTCACCCTCACCATTCAGCCTCACCACTCACCCTCACGACTCACCCTCACCACTCACCACTCACCGTCACAACCACCACTCACCCTCACCACTCACCCTCACCACTCAACCTCACCACTCAACCTCACCCTCACTACTCACCATTCATCCTGACCAATCACCACTGACCAATCACCACTCACCACTCTCCACTAACCCTCACCACTCAACCTCACCACTCACCCTCAAAACTAACGACTCTCTCACCACTCACCCTCACCACTCAGCACTCACCCTCACCACTCACCCTCACCACTCACGCTCACCACTCACCCATCACCACTCACAACTGCCACTCACCCTCACAACTCACCCTCACCACTAACCCTCACCACTCACCCTTACCACTCATCCTCACCACTAACCCTGACCCCTCACCACTGACCACTCACCACTCACCCTCACCACTAACCCTCACCATCACCACTCACCTTACTACTCACCACTCAACCTCACCACTCACGCTCACCACTCACCCTCACCACTCACCCCTCACCACCACCACTCACCCTCACCACTCTCCCTCACCACTCACGCTCACCACTCACCTTCAAAACTAACGACTCTCTCACCACTCACCCTCACCACTCAGCACTCACCCTCACCACTCACGCTCACCACTCAACACTCACCCATCACCACTCACAACTGCCACTCACCCTCACAACAACCACTCACCCTCACCGCTCACCACTCACCCTCACCACTTACCCTCACCCTCACCACGCACCCTGACCACTCACCCTCACCACTAACCCTCACCACTCACCCTTACCACTCACCCTCATCACTAACCCTCACCACTCACCCTTACTACTCACCACTCAACCTCACCACTCTTCGTCACCACTCACCCTCACCACTCACCACTCACTATCACCATTCACCCTCACCATTCAGCCTCACCACTCACCCTCACGACTCACCCTCACCACTCACCACTCACCGTCACAACCACCACTCACCCTCACCACTCACCCTCACCACTCAACCTCACCACTCAACCTCACCCTCACTACTCACCATTCATCCTGACCAATCACCACTGACCAATCACCACTCACCACTCTCCACTAACCCTCACCACTCAACCTCACCACTCACCCTCAAAACTAACGACTCTCTCACCACTCACCCTCACCACTCAGCACTCACCCTCACCACTCACCCTCACCACTCACGCTCACCACTCACCCATCACCACTCACAACTGCCACTCACCCTCACAACTCACCCTCACCACTAACCCTCACCACTCACCCTTACCACTCATCCTCACCACTAACCCTGACCCCTCACCACTGACCACTCACCACTCACCCTCACCACTAACCCTCACCATCACCACTCACCCTTACTACTCACCACTCAACCTCACCACTCACGCTCACCACTCACCCTCACCACTCACCCCTCACCACCACCACTCACCCTCACCACTCTCCCTCACCACTCACGCTCACCACTCACCTTCAAAACTAACGACTCTCTCACCACTCACCCTCACCACTCAGCACTCACCCTCACCACTCACGCTCACCACTCAACACTCACCCATCACCACTCACAACTGCCACTCACCCTCACAACAACCACTCACCCTCACCGCTCACCACTCACCCTCACCACTTACCCTCACCCTCACCACGCACCCTGACCACTCACCCTCACCACTAACCCTCACCACTCACCCTTACCACTCACCCTCATCACTAACCCTCACCACTCACCCTTACTACTCACCACTCAACCTCACCACTCTTCGTCACCACTCACCCTCACCACTCACCACTCACTATCACCATTCACCCTCACCATTCAGCCTCACCACTCACCCTCACGACTCACCCTCACCACTCACCACTCACCGTCACAACCACCACTCACCCTCACCACTCACCCTCACCACTCAACCTCACCACTCAACCTCACCCTCACTACTCACCATTCATCCTGACCAATCACCACTGACCAATCACCACTCACCACTCTCCACTAACCCTCACCACTCAACCTCACCACTCACCCTCAAAACTAACGACTCTCTCACCACTCACCCTCACCACTCAGCACTCACCCTCACCACTCACCCTCACCACTCACGCTCACCACTCACCATCACCACTCACAACTGCCACTCACCCTCACAACTCACCCTCACCACTAACCCTCACCACTCACCCTTACCACTCACCCTCACCACTAACCCTCACCATCACCACTCACCCTTACTACTCACCACTCAACCTCACCACTCTTCGTCACCACTCACCCTCACCACTCACCCCTCACCCTCACCACTCTCCCTCACCACTCACCACTCACTCTCACCATTCACCCTCACCACTCACCCTCACGACTCACCCTCACCACTCACCACTCACCGTCACAACCACCACTCACCCTCACCACTCACCCACACCACTCAACTTCACCACTCAACCTCACCCTCACTACTCACCAATCATCCTGACCAATCACCACTGACCAATCACCACTCACCACTCTCCACTAACCCTTACCACTCAACCTCACCACTCACCCTCAACACTCACCCTTAAAACTAACCACTCTCTCACCCTCACCACTCAGCACTCACCCTCAGCACTCACCCTCACCACTCACCCTCACCACTCACGCTCACCACTCACCCTCACCGCTCACCTATCACAACTCACAACTGCCACTCACCCTCACCACTCACCTTCACAACAACCACTCACCCTCACTGCTCACCACTCACACTCACCCTCACCACTCACCACTCATCCTCACCAATCACACCCTCACCAATCACCACTCACCCTCACTGCTCACCCTCACCACTCACGCTCACCCTCACCCCTCACTAATTACCACTCACAACTGCCACTCACCCTCACCACTCACCCTCACCACTCACCCTCACTACTCACCACTCATCCTCACCAATCACACCCTCAACAATCACCACTGACACCACTTACCACTCACCCTCACCACTCACTACTCACCCTCACCACTCACCCTCACCTTCCACCCTCACCACTCACCCTCACCACTCTCCCTCACCACTCACCCTCACCACTCACCAGTCACGCTCACCACTGACGCTCACCACTCACCCTCACTACTCACCCTGCCCACTCACCACTCACCCTCACTCACCTCATAGCTCACCACTCACCCTCACCCTGACCACTCACCATTCATCCTCACCAATCACACCCTCACCAATCACCAATCACCACTCACCCTCACCTTCACCACTCACCCTAACCACTCACCCTCACCACCACCACTCACCCTATTCCCGTTTTAAAAAACACTTGCTTACGTGTCGCCAAGTATGATTAACATTTCTTACAGACACACACATTCACTAATTTAGATTTTGACATTACACATACAAAACGTCAGCTTGTACTACTGTCATGATAGCAGGTACCACCACCACAGTGATGGTGAGTGGTGAGGGAGAGCGGTGAGGGTGTATGGTGAGTGGTGAGGGTGAGTGGTGAGTGGTCAGGGTGAGTGGTGAGGGTGAGTGGGGAATGGTGAGGGTGAGTGGTGAGGGTGAGTTGTGAGAGTGGTGAGTGGTGAGGGTGAGTGGTGAGGGTGAGTGGTGAGTGCTGAGGGTGAGTGGAGAGGGTGAGTGGTTAAGGTGAGGGTGAGTGGTGAGGGAGAGTGGTGGTGGTAAGGGTGAGGATGGTTGGTGATGGTGAGTGGTGAGCGTGAGTGGTAAGGGAAAGGGGTGAATGGTGAGGGTGAGTGGAGAGGGAGAGTGGTGAGGGTGAGTAGTGGTGGTGAGGGTGAGTAGTGAGTGATGAGGGTGAGTGGTGAGGGTGATTAGTGAGTGGTGAGGGTGAGTGGTGAGCGTGAGTGGTGAGGAGTGAGGAAGAGTGGTGAGGAAGAGTGGTGATGGTGAGTGGTGAGCGTGAGTGGTGAGGGAGAGGGGTGAGCGTGAGTGGTGAGGGTGAGTGGTGAAAGTGAGTGGTGAGAGTGAGTGGTGAGGGTGAGTGGTGAGTGGTGAGAGGTGAGTGGTGAGTGGTGAGGGTGAGAAGTGAGTGGTGAGAGGTGAGTGGTGAGGGTGAGTGGTGAGGGTGAGAAGTGAGAGGTGAGTGGTGAGAGGTGAGTGGTGAGGGTGAGTGGTGAGGGTGAGAAGTGAGTGGTGAGAGGTGAGTGGTGAGGGTGAGTGGTGAGGGTGAGAAGTGAGTGGTGAGAGGTGAGTGGTGAGTGGTGAGGGTGAGTGAGAGGTGAGGGTGAGTGGTGGTGAGTGGTGGTGGTGAGGGTGAAGTGTTGAGGGTGAGTGGTGGTGGCGAGGGTGAGTGGTCAGGATGAGTGGTGGTGGTGAGGGCGAGGATGATTGGTGAGGGTGAGCGTGAGTGTTGAGGGAGAAGGGTGAGTGGTGAGGGTGAGTGGTGAGAGAGTGGTGAGGGAGAGTGGTGAAGGTGAGTAGTGGTGGTGAGGGTGAGTAGTGAGGGTGAGTGAGTGGTGAGGGTGAGTGGTGAGGGTGAGTGGTGAGGGTGAGTGATGGTGAGTGGTGAGTGTGAGTGGTGAGTGATAGTAAGTGGTGAGTGGTGAGGGTGAGTGAGGGAGAGTGGTGAGGGTGTATATATTTTTGCCTATGATGACAGCAGTACATGCTGACGTTTTGTATGTTAAATGTAAAAGCAAAATGTGTGAATGTGTGTGTCTGCGACACGCAGTTTGTTAAAAAGGGAATAGGGCGATTCTAAAGTTATCTACAACCCTTGATTCCTTCGCAACGATTGCAAAGAATCGCTTCTTTTCGCGCTTGGGCGACATTTTTAATTACAGAGTTTTATTTGCATTGGTTAGAAAGTTTTCAGGAGTTTTTAATTATATTTTTGCCCCGGTCAATGCCGGATATTTCCCATTCGTAGCAGTTTATATCGACTCTATAATCAACTTATTTTGCGTGATTCAGAGAATCGATTCTTGGCGCGTCGGGTTTAAAAGTAATTACACAGTTGTATTTTCATTGGTATGTTATGTTTTATATTTTTCAGAAGTTTTTAAAGTATTTTTCCCCGGGCAATGCTGGGTATATTGAGTTTATAGCACAAAGTGCTCGCCTGACACGTGTGGGGTGTCGAGGCCTAGTACCGTGCAGAGCCTCCGGCCTCGCCTAGATTGCCCAGCCGGCCGAGGCTGGGTACTGGGGTCGCCTCCCCCCCCCCCCGCGCTAGAATAATACTGTCTAATCGCTATAATTTTATTATCTGCAGACCCTATAATAGTAATTGCGCACACTGGAGTGGGGATGGAGTGATGGGGACGTGAAACTTTGATGTATTTACCTCAGCGTCGCGTGTTAATGCATGTGCATATTTTTAACGGTAATTAAAAATGGCGTCCACCCCGCAGCGAAGGCGTTGCTGCCCGTTGCCAGGGGCAACCGCCGTGGTCAGCGCCGGTCGGCAATAGTAAATAAATAAATAAAGAGAAATCGCACAAAATCGATAATCGGACCGATTTAAAGGCGACGGACGAAAAATCGGAAATGCCTAAGTTCAACGCGGGGCCGGGGGCGTGCCCACCTGCAAATATTTTTCTTCCTTAACCCCACGGCCCGAGCGCCAAATCCCTCGAAAGCGAGCGTACGCAGAGGGACAGACGGACAGACAAAAAGTGACGTTTATAGGTAAAATGAGCGTGAGAAGCGTTTGTTGAACTTAGAGCGTACTACTAAGAGATGAGGTTTACGATAAATCCCACAAAAAACGAAGCACCTGCTTAGGTATTCTAAGTCATCGTATTCTCCCCTCCCTCCACTCCCCATGAGTGGTGGGGCAGCTTTGGACAGAGTGGAAATTATTTCCATAACTGGAATGGGTACTTAAGACCAGCTCAAGTTTGGCAGCAGAGGTCAAACTCTGAATCTGTCGAACATAATTATCTCAGCTGCGTGACGCGTTGTGAAAGCCACATGGCCTGTCGCTCCACGTAAATCTCTGGGTCTTTTCAGCCAGATATCCCCTCCCTTCTCTATATTTGAGAAATGTGAATCCCTTTTAAAGGAAAATCTACACTGGTTTTGCATAGTCAGGTTGTCTACGATCCACCATGGGTTTAACAAACTGGATTGTGTGAGCAGATTAGATCCTTGAAAGATCAGGACACATTCCCATCAGTGAGATCCTAAGGCAGGTAAGGCAGCATTGGCTGGGTCATGTAGCCCAAATGCCCAGTTACTGTGTACCCAAACAGCTTCTGTTTGTTAAGATATGAGGGGTTAAATTCTATAGACCAGAGTTTGACTGCTGTGTAACAGAAGGTTGTGGAGCTGCTTGGGCTTGCGGACAGCTCGTACCAGTGGTGTCAAGATCAGCCTCACTGGAGGAGTTTTGTGAAGGATGCTCACCTCCAGCAATAACGGAGAGTGGATGAGTGATGCTCACAACAACGAACGGAGTGCAGGGCAAGTAAAATGCAGCAAGTTGGAACAGTGGGGAGCACACGTGGTAGATTTGCCAGTCATCCCCGTAACTCAACCCATGGCACCTTTGTATATCCTGTAACCTCCTGCCAAAGGAGCCTTCGACAGTCCACATGGCCTCAGTGTGCACTTAGCCTGACACAAGCACCTTGCTGACGTCACCAATTTTCAGTGGAGAATGGCTCTTATTGTTATTGTGTGTATGTATCCACCCCTTCATGTGCCGTATCAGCCTTCTGAGGTGCTCGATATCAGAATTAATTCCAAAATCTACCATTGAGTTTTTTACTGATTATAATATGTCAAAAACTCTGGGAGATTTGTCTTGTTTGTGTAGGGGTTATTACGGGAGAAAAGGCGGACGGGAAACACAGGGGTGTCTGCACCCACACACACGGGTGTCTACACCAACGTCCGCATCCGTTAACCACTGGGGGGCCATGGGGGCTCTGTGATCCCCCATAACCCCGCCCCTCCGAGGGGTTCTGTATAAAAGGCGGGGAGCCAGAGAGCTCGGGGCCAGTTTGACAAGAAGCTGACAAGTGAAGTCTGAAGACCGGCAGATTAGGCCCTGGGACTCCCCTGTCTCGCTGCCCTTGTCAGGGCCGAGCTGGGTAAGCCAGCGGCGCGGCCCAAGAGCTTCCGGACCTCTGCCCTTGTAAGGGCAAGGCCGGCTTAGCTGGTGCCAGGATCTGTGCTTACCAGGGCCAGATCAGACAGCCTCCCGTAGCCTATTAGAGGAGGATGGGGGAACAGGACAAGGGACTAAGTACTAGGGTGGTTTCCCAGCTAGTACGGGTGAAGGGGCCGTTACCCCTTCAACTATTGTGTCTGTCCCTGAGTTAATAAAAACAGTGTGCCTCAACTCAGTCGTCCGTCTCCCTGCAACTCACTACATCTGGCATCAGGAGTGGTCCAAAGCATGAATACGAGACGGACGACTCGTGCCCAAGACCCTGGAGGGGACGACGACGAGGGAGAGGCGGTGCAAGACATCGCCGCCGACGTACCTGCACAACCGCTGCCGGCTCCAACACCTGCGGGACAGTCGGAGAGGGTCGGGACGTCGGCTGATGAGTTGGCGTTAGCCCACTCCCGACTGGCGGAGCTCCTATATGCAGTGGCCGCCATGCTGGAGCAGATAACTCGCCTGGGGCCGGGGGGAGCGGCGCTGCGGGAAGACGGACAGCGCCCGACAGAATCTCCCTCCTTTGCGATGAGCCGGAGGTTTGAAATTCCCGCCACGGGTACAGTAGGAGCCGAGGGAGGGGCCCCAGCTCGTCACGCGGGCGGCGGGGCCCAACCAGCGAGCGCCATGTCATCGGCGGGGGCGGGTCGCAGTGGCTGCCTATCAGCGGTCGCCAGGTCATCACCAGCGGACGACAGCACCGACCAAGCTGGAACCAGCGCATCACCGATGGCGCGACCTCCATTAGGGTCCGCCCTTGCTCCACATACTGTCCATGGACACGGTATGAGTGCTGGGAGATTATCAGAGACGGAGCCGACATTTCAGCAATGCCTGCCGGCCCTGCAGGTGTTCATATCGAGCGGCGGCGATTGGAGTGGGTTCCAGCGCCGTTTCCTCGCCCACCAAGAAATGGCTGGGTGGACGGACAACGAGGCGCTGTGTGCTATTCCGGCGATGCTGGATGGCGACGCCCTTGGCACCCTCACCGCTGCACCCAAGTCGGCACGCTCCACACTTCAGTCGGCGCTGCAGGTGCTGGCCACGGTTTATGGGCCGCCTTCCGATTGTCGCCAGCTTTTCTACGAGCGGCAGAAGGGCGACAAGGAGTCACCACTTGCGTACCGCACGGCCCTGCTGTCGTTGGCGAAGGCGGCCTTCCCGCGCATGAACGAGGAGGGGATCGATGCGATGGTGGCCGGGAAAATTTTGCTGCTGGCCGACGACTTGAACTTCGTCATCCTGGCACAGGATGATGCGGACATGTCGTCATTACGGGCTGCAAGGCATATTCATGCCAATCTGATTTCCCAGCGGAGGAAGGCTAACAAGGCAGCTGCGGGACACACCGTGGCGGCGACCACCTCCGAATCTGAGGGGAGCTTCGCTGCGGGCCGTTTTGCGGTATGGCGGTCTGGCGGGCGACCGGCTCGGGTCGTACCGAGCCACCGAGAGCAGCCCAAGTCTTCTGCAGCGCTCGTCGTGTGCTACAACTGTGGCCTCCGGGGCCACGTGGCTTCGGGATGCCGGGCTCCTCGACAACGCGAAGCAAGAACTGCGGCTGAGGACGGCCCTCTTCAAAAGCCTCCACAACATCCTCCGGCAAGTCGTGGCACCCCACATGTTCGGCCTGCACGCACACCCACCTCCCTCTCACATGGTCCGACACACGATTCTCGGGGTTCGGATGCTGGTGCGTCGGGTCGCGGCTTGATGGGGAGTGCGCTCCAACCGGGCCAATGGTCCGAGTTGGCTCACCGGGTTGTGGCTGCGTCGGCGGGGTCGTCTGTTGTCACAGGGCACATTGATGGGGTGGAGGTGCGGGTACTGATCGACACGGGAGCTTCGACGACTATCATTTCCGATTTGATTTATAATATCCTGCCCGTTCAGAGTCGCCCGTTGCTCCCCGTCGACATACCATGTTACGCTGTAAACGGGGGCTCGTTAGGTATCATCGGCCAAATTCGAGCGCAAATTTCTATCGGGGACATTAAACTATCTGGCCCGGTGTTGGTCTCCTCCTCGCTGGCAATTCCGTGCCTGTTGGGGACAGACTTTTTGTCCAAATTGCCTATCAAAATTTTGATTGACCAGGGATGCATCGAGCTTACATCGGGCCGACGTATAACGTTCCTGCCTTCCACCCCTGCCTTGCGTACTGCCCGTGCAACGGTACAGGCGCTCGTTGCTCGAACGGTGCGCGTACCCCCGGGGGCACAGATGCTTGTGCCCCTGCGGTTGCGTCGACCGTTCGCTAAAGGGGTCTCAGACCGGGGCATTATGCTGGGGCCGTCTAGGGCCGGGGTGAATGGGCCAGATTTGGTGACGGCCCAGACTATTGTTAAAGGGGATGAGGACCCGTTTATCGCGGTCCTCAATGTCGGGACACGGACGGCGGTGGTTTCGCAGGGAACCGTGTTCGCACATGCGATTCCGGTACCTGCGGAAACGCCGATCATTGGCCAGGTGGCCACCGATTCTCAGTCGCGACTGCCCTCAGACATTGACGAGGGTTGGCTGGAGGCGCTGTGTGCTGAGTCACCTGACCTGTCCGACTCACAACGTGCTAAATTGCGCACCCTTTTGCGAGATTTTTCCGACGTCTTTAGTAAGCACAAATACGATATCGGATGTACCAATTTGCTGCGCCACCATATTGACACCGGTGACAACGCTCCTATCCGCCAAAATCCTTTTCGGTTAAGTCCCGCCGAAAAGGATCATGTCAAATCGGCTGTAGATGACATGTTGGCTTCTGACATTATTTCTCCCTCGACCAGCCCTTGGGGTGCACCCATAGTATTGGTTAAAAAGCACGATGGGTCCCTAAGGTTCTGCGTCGATTTCCGGCGGTTAAATAAGATCTCGGTGGCCGATGCTTACCCGCTTCCTCGAATGGACGAATCTCTGGATGCCCTAGCAGGATCACGATTCTTCTCCACCTTGGATTTGCTCTCAGGGTTTTGGCAACTTCCCTTGGACGACGAATCGAAGCCCAAAACGGCTTTCCGAACGCCGCACGGTCTCTTCCAATTCAATCGGTTACCTATGGGGCTCCACTCCGCTCCCGCAACGTTCCAGTGCCTGATGGAATTGGTTCTCGCTGGCTTGCAATGGGAGGTGTGTTTGATTTACCTAGACGATGTTATCGTATTCAGTAAGACGTTCGAGGAACATCTTGATAGGCTTCGGGCCGTCTTTCTCAAAATGCGCGCAGCTAATTTGAAATTCAAACCACAAAAGTGCCATTTGCTACGCGAATCTGTAAGATATTTGGGTCACATCGTCGGCCGGTCAGGTATCTCAACCGATCCCGCCAAAACGCGTTGTGTCAGCTCCTGGCCGACTCCCACCTCGGTGGGGGAGGTTAGAAGCTTCATCGGTTTTGCTTCATATTACCGCCGGTTTGTCGCGGAGTTCGCTTCCATCGCTAAGCCATTACATGCCTTAACGGCCAAAGGGGTGAAATTTCATTGGGGGCCGGAGGAGGAGGCCGCCTTTAACTCTCTTCGTGACGCCCTGGTGGGGGCCCCGCCGTTGAGTTACCCCGATTTTTCTCTACCTTTCGTGCTCGACATGGACGCGAACAACACGGGGATTGGGGGCGTGCTTTCCCAAGTTGTGGGTGGCGTGGAGCGCGTTGTGGCTTATGGTAGTAGAGTATTGTCTCCGGCCGAGCAGCGATACTGCGTCACCCGCCGTGAACTGTTGGCTATTGTTTTCTTTATTCAACAGTACCGGCCATATCTGTACGGCCGGCATTTCACCGTCCGATCATGCGGCATTGTAGTATGCCCTGCGTATTCACCAGCCATCGGGGCAGTTGTCCCGATGGCTGGAGATCATTCAGGATTTCGATTTCGAAACAACTTATCGCAAGGGGATTCGCCACACCAATGCCGATGCCCTGTCACGCCTGCCGGTCGCTTCTGATTGCACTTGTTTCTTGGGCTCGGGCCATTGCAAATCGGCGAGCGACGGCCAGGATCGGGTCCTTGCGGCCGCCGTTCAGGCCCCTTCGGACGTTGACCCTATTGCTGTGGGAGGGAAGGATTCCCTACTGGGCTTGTCAGGTGCGGAGTGGGGGCGCCTCCAAATGGAGGATACTTCCCTCCTGGCGCTACGGCGTCGCGCGAAAGGATCCGGTCAGGGGAAGTCGGGCGTTGACTCATGGGGGTTGTGCCAGGGCCTCCTCATGCATTGGGTCAGAACGATCCGCCGCCACAGGCTGGTGGTGCCTTCCGCGTTGAGGGGTAGGGCTGTATGGGCCGCTCATGAGCGGCTCCTGCACCTGGGCACCCTCAAAACCCTTGCCATGCTCCAGCTTAATTTCTTTTGGCCGGGCATGGCAAGGGATGTGGACGATCTGTTGCAGTCTTGTAGCCAGTGTGCTCAATGGAAGCCGCCAGCGAAGGGAGCCAGCCCACCGCTCCAGACTATTTCGGTCACCCGGGTTAATGAGCTTGTCACCCTTGATATTTTGGGGCCGTTTCCTTCCACGCCGAGGGGTAATAAGTACCTGCTGGTTGGCGTGGAATATTTCACGCGATGGCCTATGGCTTGGCCCCTCGCCAACCAGTCAGCAGCAGCCGTTGCGGAGGCTTTTGTTCAGGGCTATGTCCTCGACAAGGGCGCTCCGGAACGGTTGTTGACCGATCAGGGAAAGAATTTCACTAGTGCCCTTTTACACGAGGTGTGTGAGCTTCTGGGTACGAAGAAAATTCGTACTTCGCCTTACCACCCACAAACGGATGGGATGGTAGAACGCCTGCATAGGACTCTTACGTCCATGCTATCCCACCAGGTATCTGAGTCCCAAACCGATTGGGACCTTCAGATCCCGGGAGTCCTGGCAGCATACAGGATGGCTCCTCACGCGGCGACCGGATTCTCGCCGTTTTTTTTTATGTATGGCCGCGAAGTTGACCCGCCTGTCGCGACTCAGCTGACAATTGCCGCACCACACGCTAAATCCAAGCTGGCGGACCATGTTAAGTTTAACATCCTCCAGTTGGCTGAGGCACGGGAGGCGGCCATGCAAAACTCTGACTCTCGCCAGAAGCAGAATGAAAGGTTGCGATCGCGCCGGTCACACACGCACGAATGGCACCCGGGCGACAGAGCGTGGCTGCACTGCCCCCAGGTGCTATTGGCCACCTCGTCTAAGTTGTTGCGACCGTGGAGGGGCCCCGTGGAAATTGTGCAGGTTATGCGGCCTCAATGTGTTCGCATTAAATGGGGGAAGCATCGGTGGTTCATGCACCCTTCACGGTTGAAGCCGTTCTTTGCTCCACATGCTTACTCTCATGACTGTGGCCGAACATGTGGGGGGTCCACGGACGCCTGGAGGGCGGGGTCGCCGCCAGCCTCTGATCTGCTGCTAACTGTTCCGTCTTCAGGGGCCCAAGGACTGACGCCCTCTCGGCCACCAGCCTCCCCTGAGGGGGTCGGCGCTGGCTCGTCCAGGAAGCCGGAGGGCCGTGCACCTGAAAATTCAACACCTGCCGCCGACTCTACCGGGTCTGGCCTTTGCGACAGGCCCGCTGCACGGACACGCGCCAAGACGCGCCGGTTGTTATGAGTTGCTTTCCGCGCGTGTTCCGCTGCTGGAGGACTCGCTCACCTTTTTTTTTTGTGGGTGGGGATGGGGAACCACGTTCTGTACATATGTTGCATTTGGGGGCGGTGGGTATTTATAGGGGACCGTCGGTTGTTGTTACACTTGTTCTTGTTATTGTTACGAGGCACACGCGTGTTGACTGTGTTAAGTCTTTATTCTTGGGTTTTGAGGGATTGTTGCAGCCGGGACGGCTGTGAGCTGTACAGGGGGGAGTGATGTAGGGGTTATTACAGGAGAAAAGGCGGACGGGAAACACAGGGTGTCTGCACCCACACACACGGGTGTCTACACCAACGTCCGCATCCGTTAACCACTGGGGGTTCTCTATAAAAGGTGGGGAGCCAGAGAGCTCGGGGCCAGTTTGACAAGAAGCTGACCAGTGAAGTCTGAAGACCGGCAGATTAGGCCCTGGGACTCCCCTGTCTCGCTGCCCTTGTCAGGGCCGAGCTGGGTAAGCCAGCGGCGCGGCCCAAGAGCTTCCGGACCTCTGCCCTTGTAAGGGCAAGGCCGGCTTAGCTGGTGCCGAGATCTGTGCTTACCAGGGCCAGATCAGACAGCCTCCCGTAGCCTATTAGAGGACTGGGGAACAGGACAGGGGACTAAGTACTAGGGTGGTTTCCCAGCTAGTATGGGTGAAGGGGCCGTTACCCCTTCAACTATTGTGTCTGTCCCTGAGTTAATAAAAACAGTGTGCCTCAACTCCGTCGTCCGTCTCCCTGCAACTCACTACATTTGTATCTGTGTATCTTTGTGTGCATACCCTATGTGTGTGTGTTTTTGGCGAGCCATGCTGCACAACAAACTCAGCCACAGTTATCAATAGCACGTGATATCTACACTGGTTTTGGGTCCTCTAGGTTGAGTCTGCATTAAACGAGTGCCTGGTACAATAGGTAATCAGCAGAAACTATGAAACAAAGATGGCCAGGTGTGGTACTGACCATTTCTACCCCCTTTTGCCATGCCGGCCTTCAAAGGTGCTCAATAATAGCACTTGCCCCACCAGGCAGTGGAGCTACATGGGAGATGTTTGTGCTGGAGCTCGTGCTGTTGGCGTAGAAGACGCGCGGCCGTCGATCCTCTGTAGGGAGCGTGCGTCTGCTGTGTGTAGCATGGAGCTGCACGAAAGTGAAGCCAATAGAGATGTTGCGCCTTGAGCGTAAACATCAATGGATGTCTATTTTCCAGGTGTCCATTTTTTTTTTATTATTGTGGATATGTGTGCTGTATGAGAGAAAAAGCGACTGAGCCCATGCCCTCACCCCCTCCCCCCCCATTACAGTATCTCTAAGTACTATTTGACTGCTGAGGAGGAAGGACAAACTAAACACAAAAAAGCACTTATAAAGAAATTCGTTTTCAATCAAGTGCATCACCCCAGTGGCTTCCTAATATCAGAAGGAAGATAATTTCAGACGGCAGTAGAAGCGCATCTGAAAGCGCGCGATGCAAACAACTGCAGGCCAATGCTGCCAAAGAACACAATTCGATCAATCCGTTTCCGCTCGTTACGCGAATATTTGCTAATTTTGTAACAAAAAATGGGTTAAAATTCTAATTGCTTGTTATAGCGCATTCTCGTATAAAGAACGCTTATTAAATCAGACCGGCCTGTATATGTATAGTATAGACATTTAGTTTGCAGCAGTGCAATACACAGCTCAATACACAAAGTTAAATATACAAATATCTCTAACTAAAGAATGGGTCACTTGGGTTTACAAACATGATGTCCAAAACTAGTTATAGTCTCATGCTCTGCGTGCCGTTGTAAATGCACGTGGTGCATACTAACTGACCAGATGCTGTTATGGATAAGCTTCATTATTATTTATACTAATTTTAAATGTTAAATTAAGGATTTGTTTCATACATTTCTTACATAAAACAACTATAGGGAGGCGTTCATCCATGGGTAGGGAGACAATGGCTGCTGATGATTTAACGTGCCACTCATTTTGAAGGACTCTTAAGAGACAGTGCAGGTGGAGATTAAAATGCATAGGAAAGAGGCTGCACAGGCGCCTAGACCACTGCTGTCCTGGATAAGTGATTTATTTAACAAAATGAACATCACAGTAACATTGACGCTGCCTCATGCCTGTACTTTAAATTTTGGCTTCCCCACACAACCACACTGTACATCTGCAAAGATCATGTTCACTAATTTCTGTGAAGCGTATGTGATATCATACCACAACTAGACAACCTCAGAGCACCCTCTACCCATACATTGAGAGCATGGGAGTGCCCACTACATAGGGACCACCCAAGATAAAGCCTGGCTCCCACCCTCTAATCGTCACTCAACTAGAGGTGACACTTTCCCGATCATTGCACATGACAGCGCAATTCGCCGTCTGCGTGGCATCACGGTGGTCGAGGCAGTGAGCACGTGGTGTCACGCAGCTGCTTAATCTTCTAAACCTGTGTGGTGTTTTGAATTAAGTTTACATTTTACTTTTTTTGTTGTAGTTTTGTGTTCATGTAAATGTTCATATGCTTGCACTTAAGAGTGTTTTGAGATGTCTAAGGTGTTTCGATGCTCTTTAATGTATTTCCATATATTACAATAACAATTTTAAGCTTACATTACAATTTAAATAGCTCAGTGTATTCACAATCAAATACCTAAAGTCACTATTGTACCTAACTGAGACCTCTCAGATTTTAGTAGCAGCATTTTATTATAATAATTAGTTTGCCCGTACCTGGCTAAAATTACACGACTATGCTTACAAGTGACACGTGGTTTGTTTTCATTTTCTTCAGGTGACTCGATGCATTTGTCATGATGGCATCAAAAGTTTCTGCATATGAGATCATTAGAACCAACAAAGTGAAACTCCTGCAATGTCTCCAAGTGCAGTCATCAGAAGTGCTTGACCATTCACAACAATCAAGGATAGTCCTGAAGAATGAATACGCGACCCTCAAAAGCGAGAATGACCCCATTGCACGAACACGGCACCTGGTTGACCTGGTGCTCGACAAGGGAGAAGATGTCTGCATGAGATTCATTGAAGACGTGCTGGTGCCGCTGAGATCCGAGATCCCTCTCTTGGATCAGTGGATATCACAGCATGAGCAGCAGCTCAACTTGATGGGTGTCGATCTGAGCAGAACTGCGGGTGAAGCCATCCCTGGAGCAGCTTCTCGTGAGTGATGCTAAACTTCACATAGCCATTCGCATGTCTCTGGGCAAGTTTAGGTGAAGGGGAGGAAAGGATCGATGGATAATGAAAATGTGTGTAAATATAAAAATCTTACATCCACACTGGACCCCAACATTCATTAATTCATCATATCCCACACCTCCCTTTCCTTGGAAAATACTTAAACATGGTGATTTTCTCCTGCCTCTTCAGACACAGACGTAGTATTTAAGCTGGAAGAATATAATAAGCTATGAAGCTCTCTTTCAAGTGTCAATCCCAAGATGGTTGGCCATGGCAGCAAATCCATCAGCTGCCATGGTCTTCATGACTTCGTACAATCTGGATTCCACCAAGGCCATGTCGTTGAAACTGTTCCCCTATGCAGGGTGAATGACCACCTCTCTTAAATTATGGAAGCTGCTTCTAGTTCTTGACTTTTGGGCTGCGTTGGATACCACACACAACTCCATCCTCTTGAATCGGCATGGCTACGCAGGCATCTCTCACACACTTCCCTACTGCTTCACCCTCTTAAAGTGAGCCCTATTTTTCCAAGCAAGGACTGCCTTCCGTTCAGAAGCCCCAATTCTATGGTGTTCCACATGGCTCCGTCCTTGGCTATCTGCTCTTCTCAGCGCAATGTCTCCTCCTTTTTGGAGATTTTTTATTCCAATGTTTTTATATTGACTAGCTATCACTGCTATTTCTAATGACACCCAGCCTTTTATTGCCATTGACTCATGAAACGGAACCTACTCTCTCCTCTTAACTCTTGAAAAAATGTTATACTCCTGTAATAACACACTTCGATGACAATCTGGCTGTGTCATATTTATTAATTTATTGCGGCTGGACAGTTCCGCGTTCTCCCACGCTATCACCGTCGCTCCGCGTTGCACGGCGTGAAGTGTTATCATCCGTGCATGCTCGCTCACTCTTTCCGTTCCCGCACACCGCTGGCAGACGGTGCGCAGGGAGACCACCTCCGGACCGCCACGTGACCGATGGCATGCCGGAGGCGTGGTCCCGCTTCCAGACTTCCCACACTGACCTCGAGTCCCTTCCGGCTTCCCCTTATAACCCCCCTCCGCGTCACCAAGCCCCGCCTCTAGCCACGCCCCCTTACGAACCTTCTAGATAGTACCCCACTAGCACCCTCGGGCTCCGCCCTTGAACTCTGGCCCAGATAATCTCTTTCACCCAATTGGCTTAGAGGCTGAAGCGGCGAAGCCTATCCCACCGATCGGCGACCGTCAGTGTACGCTCGCATTACACTCATGCAGCCAGCTATGGCTGCAAAGTTTGGTAGTACATGTTATGTATATCGTTTATGGTAAAATTTCAATCAGTTCCTATGATCACTGTTACATTGATTTATAGCTTTATTTTGGTGATTTCGAAAACGTTTCGGGTTACCCATATTTGTTTGTTGTAGTACAGAGTTAGACTGATAAATTTAATCTTAATTGTCTTATGGTTGTTATTGTTTGACTTGCATTCCACTGGGATTTTTGCACACAGCATTGATATACGGTGCTTTTTTCTGGAAGACTCTGCTTTTTTTCCCTGGATTTTTCTGATTGCGCGTAGTCACTTTAAGATGTTTCTTGTTCCTGTTTTTGTTTGTTGCGGTTGCACCCGATTCACAGGGCTATACCAAATAAATGAAACTGAAACTGGATTGGTTATAATTCACTCCAGATTAAACGTCAAATGTGTAGCCCTCGTCATTTGGAAAAAAAGTCCACGGGAGATAATGACGCCGAATATGTGATTCCCGAGATATTAAAATAACATCAGATACAGAGGGATCACGCTACTCATGGTCACCATTGCCCAAGTGGTGAGCCACTGGGTTCAATGTTTCCTTGGAAAGCTTATGGAAGTTGTTGAGCAAATTTGTCATTGGATATCGACACTCTCCACAAAGTAGTGGCTGCCACTGTGTTTGCTGATGACGCAGTAGCCAGATTAGTTGAAGTTCAAGTGAACCTATGATGCATCACGTGGGAAGCTACGAGTTCTGTAATGCATGTAGCTGTTGTTGTGGAGGTAAAAGCACTTCATCTTCACTGCTGCTAGGACCGTACCTAGTGTACTGCACTCCACCAGTGTAGTCCCCTTGCTACGTGATGAAGGCCAGCTTGAGATTGGAGAGGAAACACTGCCCCAATATCAGTGAAATATAAAAAGTAAAATTCAACATCCTAAACAACAAAAATCAGCAGCAGTGAATTTTACACACAGATTGATAGAATTAGGTTGTGATGATGCTGATGTACACAGTAATGCTAAATGTGGTGGTACTATCTTTTTCACATGCAAAACACACAAGACAAGTGGTGGTAACATTTTTGTTATGATATAACAAACATTTTTTACAAAGGTACAGTGTTTAGAAAAATTGCATATATAGAATACACATCGGGAAAACTTCCACACAATAATTCATGATGTACATGATGGTGATGCATTATCCATGGTGAACGAATTCGCTACGCTTTTTTTTACATTGTTTATTTTAAACATATTTGACTGCTATATGAATGTTTTTTTATTGTAAGTGAAACTAATTTGCTCGTTAAATTATTTGTTCCATTTAGATAACCCTGGTGATGATTACAGAGAATTATTGCTGAAGCTGACATCATTAACACGAGACTACAACGCACGACCTGGAGAACCTGCAGTGTTTTTGCTGGAGAGGATGGTGAAGCCAATTCTGGTTCCCTACTACCGCCAGCAAGAAACCAAGGAGCACGAGTTACTAGCGAGAGGCAAGCAGCACGAGGAGCTGATGAAGAGAGCACAGAGAGAAGGGATGACTTACAATAATCTCTTTGATCCCATTGGTTCCATTGGAGAAAAAAAACACCCCCGACTGGTTATTGTAGTGGGGACTCCAGGCAGCGGTAAAACCATGTTGAGCAAATTCATTGTGCACAGCCTGCTGGCAGGTGAGAAAGTGTTTGCACAAAGGTTTGAATACATTGTACTCATAACGTTCAGGGAGATAAATAATGTTGTAGAGGTGTCACTGGCAGAGCTGTTTTCTATTCTGCACTTATGTTTGGGAAAGAAAGCGGATGAGGTTTTTGCAAACCAAGAGAGAACCCTTTTTGTTATGGATGGGTTGGACGAGTTTGGAAAGTGCCTTGACTATGCCAATGCGTGCACTGATCCACGGAAGACGGCAACAGTAGAAGCCATCATTGCTGCCCTAGTGAATGGAAGTCTCTTGCCCAAGGCCTCGGTCTTGATAACGACCAGACCCATTGCCATGGAGCAGCTGAGGGAAGTGAATGTTGATCGAGCTGTTGAAATTACTGGGTTTTCCAATGAAGATAAAATTGAATTTTTACACAATTTTTACCAAGATAGGAGTCTAGCAGAAAGGGCTCTCAAGCTCCTGCAGGAAAATGAAACGGTGAATACATTGTCCCAGAACCCTTCATTCTGCCATATAGCAGCCATTACACTGAAGGAACATTTACAAAAGTCTGATCATTCTGAGCTTATCCTCAAATCAATGACCGACCTCTTCACACAATACGTCTTTGGGCTCCTAAAACACCATGGACGTGGCAGCCGCAGAGCCAAGGAAATCGTATCATCTCTTGCCAATATGGCTCTGAAGGGGGTTCAGCAAAACATCCAGATGTTCAGCCAAAAATATCTTGAAGAGTGTGTTGTTAGTTCTTCTGAACTCGGAAGTACATTCATCAACAAAGTGTTCACATGCGAGGGCATTAAACAAGGGAGTTGTTATTCATTTTCACACTTGACAATGCAGGAATTCTTTGCAGCAATAGCCGTGCATCTGTCCGATTCAACATGGCCAGTGAGTGACGTCATCAAGGCTATTGAGGACAGCAAAGATGGGAGGTTTGATGTGTTTCAGAGGTTTTTTTGTGGACTAGCATCAAGCACTCCATGGAAGTTCTTTGAGGGTATCTTGGATCCTCCATCTGCAGATTCTCAAAAGGAAATAATCGAGTGGCTCAATCGCAGCATGGGGACTCAGAAGCTTGACAAACACAGGCTCATCAGTCTTCTGCACTGTGTGCACGAGCTGCACGACCACAAGTCCCTGAGTGATGCCACTCGGTCCATGACTATGATAGACCTGTCATGCACAAGGCTGTCCCCGCCAGACTGCGCTGCCATCTCCTGGATCCTGCTGCATCGAGAAGAACCTGTGGAGAAACTCAACCTGTCAGGCTACGACATCGGTACCGAGGAATTGAAGAGGCTTCAGCCTGGACTGCACAGATGTAAAGAGCTAGTGTAAGACTGGCACACCTCGCATTCACTACTTCACAAATTGTGTGTGTGCGTGTGTGATATCAACTCGATCAAATGAGTACCAGGTGCAGTGTGAAAAACATCGCTACTTGGGAGACAAAAGCGGTCGGGCATGATGCTGGCCACCCACCCCATCATATGCCATGCCGGCCTTCATAGGTGCTCCCTAACAGCACTTTCCCCAGGAGTCTGTTAAGGCTATATGCCAGATCTTTGTTTATAACACTCCTCGCTTAGTAACTGTGCATATGTAGTAAGTATTCAGGAGGCTTTGACGACGGGGTCGGAGGCACACTTATTTATTAATACCAACTCGTGTACAGTAACGGGTACACACAACTCTTGAAGGGGTATCGTCCCCTTCACTCGTCTATCAGGGAGACACAACGTCTAACCCCGCTAACCTACGCCCGAGTCCTCCACTACGGAGCTAGGGGAGGCTACCTATCCCAGCCCTGGTCAAGCTGGGATCCCGGCACCCTGAGTCTCCAGACCGGCTCTTATAAGAACGTCAGTCTGGGCTCTCGGGCCCACGCCACCGGCTTGCCCTGGTCGGCCCTGACAAGGACAGTGAGCCAGGGGAGCTCCGGGGCCTATTCTAGCTGGTCTTCTCTCTTCGCTGGTTAAAGCTAACACTCGACCTCGAGCCCTCCGGCTCACCACCTTATATAGCACTCGGCCCCCGGGAGGGGCCCCTGGGGGATGTAGGTGCGGACGTCGGTGCGGCCACCTCCTCCGTGTACAGCCGTAACCACGCCCCTTGTGTTTGTTTCCCATCCGTGCCCATGCATCTACACAATTACAGCTCTACACATCTACACAATTACACCTCTACACATACACAGTACAATGTAACCCCATAGTGAAGTAAACACTCGCTCTTGCATAGCCCAAGCATGAATATAACTTTTGACAAATTCTTCCCCTTTCCACTGCCATCATTGTCCTCACTCCTCACTTCACTCCTCTCCCGGCACTCCACGCTCACCCCTCCCATTAACCCCCCAAATCTGCTCCTGCTTTCATCACTTTTCCCATAACCCATCCCCCACCCTTGCCCATCCCTTCACTCTTCTCCCCCCATACTCACGCCCACTCATCCATTGAGGGATAATGTTTGGTGAGTGAGTGCGTGCCTGCTTGAGTTGGTAGGTGACTTGGTGAATGGATCGATGAGTATGTTGAGTTAGGTGAGGATGTGAGTGAGTTGGTGAATGAGTGAATTAGTGTGTGAGTGGGTTGGTGAATGAGTGAATTAGTGTGAGTGGGTGAGTAAATGTATAGTGAGTCGGTGGGTCCACAGTGAATGCTGCAATCGCTGCACATTAAAGTACAAAAGGAAGAAAAAGTATGCATATGCATGGCTGCATTAACGCTTTCTATCATCTTCAGCAACATTTAATTAGCGATAATGATAGCCCTCACACTAGGTGCAGGAAGTGAGGTGACCGTAGGCCACACTGAAAAAATGGAGCCCTGATAGTGGCTCTGCAGTGGAGAGTGAGGGTAACGGTTTGATCCACGTGGCCGATTCAAGCCCCTGGTTCACAGTGGATCATGGTCAGTGATGGTGCCCCCACTACAGAGACAGCTGATATGTAATGGGTGTCAATCTTAGTTGTAAAGCATTAAAGAGACAAAGATCCCCCAAGTAACCCATACAAACTGTTGGGGAAAGTGAAGCTAGTGTCAGAGAACAAGCACACACTACTACACTGCACTTTAGAGCACAAAGACAATCTCCCAGTGGAGCCTGCATACACTTTTGAGGCAAGTGCTGATCGCACTTCCCTGACTAGTACCGTCATTGGCTCTCTTTCTCTACCAATTGCTGATGTTTACACACCATACCAGGTACTCATTTAAGGCTCAGTCACCCTAGGAGAGTTCCAGGACCAGATTTTTTATCACTCACCACTGATCCTGTTACCAGATATTAAACCCAGGTCACTTAGTTCTTATTGGAATGTGCCGACGACTTTCCCACCATTCCCAAAAACGCATAAAAATACACATTGAAAGACACTCGTATATACACACACAGACATGTACACACACAAACGTACACATAGTGTACATATAAACTTACACACTCCTACACATGTACAAGTACAGCCTTTGGCCACTCTACTGCTGGAAAAGGCACTCCCATACCATGCAGGTCTTGGGGGTTATTTGACCATACATCACCACTCTTCAACCGAGAAGATGGATACAAATTGAACAATCATTGGAAGGATGTTATCAACCAGGTAATGCCTTAACTGGTTGTTGTTATTTCCATCATTACCTGCCGGTTTACTGTTCGCTCCGCCCACGTTCCCCCCCAGCCTCACGTCCTCTTCCCCTAGCGCTCACGCGGCTCCCCCTACCACATCCCCCCTCTATCTCCCCCCTTGCCTGCTCCCCCCTCTCTTACCTATATAACCTCTTGCCACGGCAGCTCTCCTGCCGACTTCAGCATTTTCTTGCTGTGGTTGTCCCACCTGATGAAGATCGCTTGTGTTGCGATCGGAACGTGATTTATTTTATTTTATTTCTACCTACGTGACTTTACCGAAAGAACCAAAGAGTATGGATTCCTGCAGTCACGAAAGCTTCAAATCAAGATTATCACCACTCTTGTCAGGGTGGGTTTGTGTAGAGCATAGATGAATTTTGTTCCATTGCCATCACGCAGCTCCGCAGGCTACAACACCTGTTGTTATGCATGTTAGTCACGGGTAGAAGCACCATCCAGAATCGATCCTATTTAGATTTTCAGATTTATTAGATCTTACATGTACACTAATATGCACACTCTCATATATGAATATACACACATACTCACATGTACATATACACTAATATCCATATACACGAATACTTGCACATTACTACACACACACTTATACACACTCCTGTTTGAGTCTGCAGTTGTTTTAATGTTACAGTATTATTTACATTAAAATAAATGCAAGCAATCTTCATATAATAAGGATTCACATCATAAGGCGCAATTCGTCCAGTGATCTGAGTGCGCCATGGACAAAATTAGTTAATACACGTATGTATGTGCAGGCAGTCCCAGGTTTATGGAAGTCCGAATTTACGGAAATGCTCCCATAAATCATGTAAAAAAATCAACGTGTGGAAATGTTTGCATCTTAAACAACTACGCTGGTTTGGTCGTCTGCGTGCGTATCTGGACGTTAATTTATTTACGGACCCGCCCAAACAGCTCGCTCTGATTCGATGAAAATAAAACAGCCGGCAAAAAGCCACAGCTCACTTTGATTCGATGAAATAAAATAATAAACACGCCCGGAAGAGAGCGATAGCATAGGTTTGGCAAGGTCTGCGCCGCAGTGCTGCAGTGCACTGTGGGCGCAGACCCTGCGCTGTGTGAGTGTGGTGTGTATGCAAGCGTGCGAATGGTAGTTACGCTAATATTACGTTTATTTATGTAAAAAATGGGTGCTGCGTGCTGCGATTAGTGGAGTCCCCAAACAACTTTACCTTACGAGCAGGCAGGGGTCGCTATACAGTAAGTCTTAGCGGACTAAGCTGGCAACTTCACCTGCCGGGACCACGGCCAGTTGCGTAGCGCCCCCTACAGTTTCGCCCATGGGTCAATACAGCCCATGGGGCAACCCAGCTGACTGTTTGATGGGTACAATGGGTACTTTTCGGTTTATCCGGCTTATTACCATTATTATGTACTAGCAGTCGCCGCCCGCTTCGCGGGCGGTGTGTATATGCTTGGTTGGTGGGGAGTTGAAAGTGGCTGGACACAATAGACATGTTTTGGTGATTGTTTTATGTTTATTTTTGTGAGGTTATATGCATTTTTATGAGACGCTCAATCGACAATATTAAAGAATGCAACTTATTCAAATATAGAATGCAACTTATTGACATATCTGGCGATACACGATATTCTTCGTGTACACTCCGTCTTCCTCCTCGTCGTCAGGTCCCTCAATAAGCGGCTTGATGTTGGATCTTGCCGTGACTCGCGATAGTGCCACGTACAGTTGGCCGTGCGAGAAGCATGGCGTTGGTAGATATAATCCCAGGTTGTGAACAGTTTGCCCTTGCGCCTTGTTGATGGTCATCGCGAATGCTGGGACAATGGGGAACTGTTTGCGCCGAAGTCGAAATGGGAAGTCCTTCGTGTCCAATTCGCGGCGGATATGGTTGTTCTCAAGCAGCGAGTCCAAGACCAAGTGTGGGTACTCGGAAAGCTGCGGGAGGTCGTCAAAGTCCGACAGAGCCATCCCACCTGCCGTGAGGAACTCGTGGAGGCTGTGAAGGGTCTTGAACTTTACCATTTCTTTTATTTTCTTTGATGCTGCTAATCCTGCATAATGTACGGGTATAAGTAGTACTAATCACATACCTGCATTTCCCATATCCCCTCCCTTTGATGCTGCTAATCCTGCATAATGCACGGGCATAAGTAGTACTAATCACATTCCTGCATTTCCAATAAATATGCTAAATTCCTCTTGATATGCAAATTATTTTGTCAAGGCGCCCTTTCCCCCCCTTCCAACCCAGCTTATATATATGCTCCAAGCACGTGTGCTGTTTCATTCAGACGCTGTCGTCTCGACAGACCTGGTTTTCACCTGAGGACGGCTGCTTGCGTTGTGGCCGAAACGTCGTGAGAATTATTTTATTATGTTTTATTTTTTTTATTTTATTACTTCCCTTCTACGTGACTTTACTGAAAGAACCAAGAAGATTTACCATTTCTTCTTTGTTGGTCAGCTGGCCTCGCTCTTTCAGATGCCGTACCAGCTTCGTCAACTCTTCGCTACCATTCTGCTGTATTCCATGCCAGCAGATACGAAGGCTCTCTGGGATAAATTCTACGACGAATTGGCTCGCGATTACGAGTACCAGTACCGCCAGCTGACCAACAAAGAAGAAATGGTAAATCTTCTTGGTTCTTTCAGTAAAGTCACGTAGAAGGGAAGTAATAAAATAAAATAAAAAAACATAATAAAATAATTCTCACGACGTTTCGGCCACAACGCAAGCAGCCGTCCTCAGGTGAAAACCAGGTCTGTCGAGACGACAGCGTCTGAATGAAACAGCACACGTGCTTGGAGCATATATATAAGCTGGGTTGGAAGGGGGGGAAAGGGCGCCTTGACAAAATAATTTGCATATCAAGAGGAATTTAGCATATTTATTGGAAATGCAGGAATGTGATTAGTACTACTTATGCCCGTGCATTATGCAGGATTAGCAGCATCAAAGGGAGGGGATATGGGAAATGCAGGTATGTGATTAGTACTACTTATACCAGTACATTATGCACGATTAGCAGCATCAAAGAAAATAAAAGAAATGGTAAAGTTCAAGACCCTTCACAGCCTCCACGAGTTCCTCACGGCAGGTGGGATGGCTCTGTCGGACTTTGACGACCTCCCGCAGCTTTCCGAGTACCCACACTTGGTCTTGGACTCGCTGCTTGAGAAC
Organism: Lethenteron camtschaticum; assembly: GCA_018977245.1. Lineage (NCBI taxonomy): Eukaryota > Metazoa > Chordata > Hyperoartia > Petromyzontiformes > Petromyzontidae > Lethenteron > Lethenteron camtschaticum. The sequence continues at coordinate 199,679 of WFAB01001304.1, read as the reverse complement.
AACCATATCCGCCGCGAATTGGACACGAAGGACTTCCCATTTCGACTTCGGCGCAAACAGTTCCCCATTGTCCCAGCATTCGCGATGACCATCAACAAGGCGCAAGGGCAAACTGTTCACAACCTGGATTATATCTACCAACGCCATGCTTCTCGCACGGCCAACTGTACGTGGCACTATCGCGAGTCACGGCAAGATCCAACATCAAGCCGCTTATTGAGGGACCTGACGACGAGGAGGAAGACGGAGTGTACACGAAGAATATCGTGTATCGCCAGATATGTCAATAAGTTGCATTCTATATTTGAATAAGTTGCATTCTTTAATATTGTCGATTGAGCGTCTCATAAAAATGCATATAACCTCACAAAAATAAACATAAAACAATCACCAAAACATGTCTATTGTGTCCAGCCACTTTCAACTCCCAACCAACCAAGCATATACACACCGCCCGCGAAGCGGGCGGCGACTGCTAGTTGGTTACGTAAGTGCAACTAGTGCAGCGAGTTGAGGTTGCGGATGTCTACTGCGGAGCGAGGCTTAAGCCCTGCCTCAACCGAGCCAGAGCTTTACGAGGATTAAGGTAAATTTTTGTATTTCATTACGTAATTATTTTCCTTTTGTAGCATTACGTATTGCTTGTTGTCTATGCTTAGAACTATATATGTTCCCATGTTTTTATTGCTGGTTTTCATTTTAATGTATTTCATGAGTTATTTACTTGAGTTACTGTGTGCGTGTTGACGAGGTCTGGAAAAACAACACCCTTATAAACACAAACATGTTTCAGATTATAAAGGTACCGTGCAGTATAAACGAATGGATGATTGTGAGTGAACTGATATTTGTGAATGCCACTTATTATATATAAGATGTATAACACAGAAGCATTAAACAATGAGCAGCTTTGCTCATGAACGTGTGTGCTCTGGTCATGTTCACCACCATTGTGAGTGTCCCTCACTCACCACGTGTTTGACTCCGCGGTTCCCGTGGGCTCAGTGAGTCAGCGCTGTCCCTTCTCCCGTCCACGCGGGTTTAGGCTGAGTTGCAACAAGATCGGAGACAGCGGACTCCGACTTTTAGCGGACGGGATGTTGGGGAGAGAAGGGAGTTTGGAGACGTTAGAGTGAGTAATGTCCTGATGCACACACACTTATATAAGTACACCTAAACAAATATATACACACACATGTGGACACAAACCACAAAGATACTCAGTATAGCATAATAATGTATTTTTACGTCTATTATAACTTTATTTTATTATGCACTCATCAATTAAGTTATTAGCCACACTTATTCCAGCAATTTTAACCACTATTAAATAACAATACAATTACAATTGTCACATTTTCATATTCTTAGGTTTTTTCGGTAAAGTCACGTAGGTAAAACATTAAAATTAATGAAAGTAAAATAATAAAAAATCACGACGTTTCGGAGGCAACACAAGTCTCCGTCATCAGGTGGGACCGTCACAGCCAGATTTGCTGCATCAAGTGAGGCAATGATTCAAGATGTAATCCCTTAAAAGCAAGTTGAGGGGGTAGGAGAGGGGGGCGGAGCTCATCAGAATGTGGTAGCCAATGAATGGAACGTATCGGGAGGGAGGGGGGCGGGGCTCAAAAACGGCACGACGTGCCACGTAGAACGCATCGGGAGGGGGAGGGGGGGCGGGGCCAAAACAATGGACGACGTGGTACACGTCGGCGGCGTGGACGTGGTTGTGCGCAAGCAACTACTGCTGCACACGCCAACGTATTGGACAGAGAGGGGGAGGGGAGGCCAAAAGAGAGTGTGGTGCAAGTGTATGTGGACATGTGTGTGTACAAGCACCTGTTGATACACATGATAGAAAAGAACGAAAATGCCCATGTTTATACCAGTGCTGGCTGAACAATGAAGAGAGTATGTTAAACACTGGGGATGTTAACACTCGGTAAAGTAAAGTAAAATAGTGCCTGTCAGATAAGATGGTCCAAAAATGTGTAATTAAGTCTTTTTTGCATGGTTCATGACATCTTTCCAATGATTACTAAGTTTGTACCCATCATCACGGTTGAAATTATGTCTGTATTTGTATATTTGTATGGCTTCGTGTACAAACCTTTGATGGTAGCCAGGAGGTTTGCAGAGAACCTTGGTCTCGGAAAAGACAATTTCATGAGAGCCCACCGAGTTGTAGCAATGATCGGCAACGGCCGAAGAATCAGTTCTGCCGTGTTTCAAATCTGACTTGTGCTCGCGGACACGATCAGAAACATGACGTTTCGTTTTTCCAATGTAGCAATCACCACAAATGCAACTCAATTTGTAGACTCCAGGATACTGTAAGTCAGGAACGACATCCTTCACAGATGGAATCAGATCACGGATTTTATGCACCGTACTGAATCGGACTTGGATCTTATGTTTGTTTAGAATTTTGGAGATCTTGTGGGGGTCGCTCGCCCCCGAGATCCCTCCCTCGATAATGCTAACGGCCGGGCTAAAATCATCAATCGCCCCCCCGCTGCTAAGCGAACCGCTGCTAGGTTCCTCACCCATGGTGTGGGAGCCGTCGCCCGAGGATTCCCCTCCACCGCGGGTCGGCGTAGTAGGCATGGTTAGATACCGAGTAGTATTATGCCCCCTTTACGCTACCACGATACCTCCCTTTCCTAATCGCGTACCTGCAACCCACACGGAGCGAACGTACGCACACACACACACAGCTCCGTGCACTCTAACTCCACACTGACTACTCACGTTATGATCGCACACCCGTATCCTACGCGGAGCGAACGCACGCGCACACACGCAGCTCTACACGCGACACACCGCTCACGAGATCACACGAGGCCACGCTTCGCTATTAATGATTTATTATCTGCTACCTGCGAATGGATGTTAAATCAGTGAGTCGACGAGGCTGGCCTATCCTACTTCCCATGGACCTATTCCCTATTTATCGGCTTACGATACCCTGTCACCTTGCTACTCACGGCTCGAAGTATTCGGCGTCCTGTGGCTTTTCCTCTATGCCGTCGGGACACGTCACGCGGACGTCCGGAGGGCAGAGCTGGGAGCCGACTTGCACGCGTGCCTCTTGAAGAGAAGTGAGAGAGATCGAGTCCCTACCTTGCTACGCTCCTTTTTATCCTAATTCCCGGACTCGGGCCCCTACCCCCTTCCCACGTACCGTGCGCCTTCGATATGCTAATCGGATGTGCCGCAAGTTAATTGCTTTCTCACACATGCCTTTGTTATTGCAGATTATGCGGCGGCGTCTATTACAAAGGTGCGTCGTGGGAATTTGTGCACGGCTCCCCGCGTGCGTCCGCCTTCCCGATTATTCATACCTTCAGCTCAATCATTTACCCACCCCAACAATTGTGCCTGCGCGCTCAAGCGCAACCATCCTAACCTTCCGTGACTATGCGCAAGAGCCCCTGCGGTCCTGCTACTCATGCTGTCCCGTCCTTCCCCTGCTGGCCTCGTCGACGCGTGGGGGGGGGTGTGTGTGGGGGATGCGTTTCAACCGTGGTGGCCGAATGCCCTTCGCCGCGGCCACACCATATTAAGGCCGGTTGCAGCGCCGCGGTGCAACGTAGCGTCGGGGGAGGTCATCCAATTCCCTGATCGCCGGAAACCGTGAGAGTTAATCCCGATAAGGGTTTCTCGGATAAAAACCGGTCGATCAGGTGTCCTCCCCTTCCAGCTCTATGGGGTGGGGGGAATGCGTGCGGGTGTGTTCATGTGAGGTGAGGTGAGGGGGACGAGGGGTTGGCTCCGTTGCTTGGTGGTGGCGAGGTCGGGGATGGGATGCCTGCCGAACGGCTTCGTGGCGGCGGCATCACATAGCCCCCCGAGGTGCCAGTCCCCGTCCCGGGTTGACTGGAGCACCTTGCTTGGGCCGCGCCCACGAGGAAACATTGCGGGGTCCGGGGGATCCGTCCGGACCTGGTGGCTGGCCTCGGGGCGGGTGGTTCCGTCCTCTGTAGCTCTTGCGGCGGCCTCCTCCTCCATTCCAGCAGCTCTCCCTGTCCTCCGGCACCTGTGGGCTGGGGCACAAACTCAGCAGCGGAAGGGTTTAGGGCCCGTCGTCCGCGCCGTCTCCGGACTGGGTTGGGGCGTCTCGGGGGCCCGGCGGGGCCCATGTAGTGTGCGAGGCCCCCCAACACGAGGGGTGCGGGTACTCCGGGATTTCGGGGCCTTCGGGTGACGGGGTTCTCTCTCGCCGGGGCTGCTTTCCACGGTTTTAAGCGGCGGACGTTGACCACCGTCTCTCGACCCCTCTCCCCGCCATAAATTAGTACCGTTCAGGGGGAGATCTGCCGCACTACGGTCCAGGGTCCCCGCCAGTAGGTTGTCAGTTTCCCCACCTGCCCGGCCCCGACGCGAGGGGTGTGTAGCCACACCTTAGCGCCTGTCAGGAATAAGGGGGGTTCCATGCGGGGTCGGGTGCCCTGTTCCTGCCGCCGATGCGCGGCTTCCCCTTGCGGGTATGCTCGGCCTCGGGCTTCTCGCAGGGTCTCCAACAGGTGTTCCACGGGGCGACTTCCCTCCTCCGGCTGGGGGGAAGGGACGCCGAATAGCAAATCTGCGGGTAAACGAGACTCACGGCCGAACATCATTAAAAACGGGGTTTGTCCCGTCGACGTGTGTACGGTGGTGGCCTAGGCGAAAAGGGCGTAGGGGAGGTGTTCGTCCCAATTCCGTTGATTTGCGGCCGCCATACGTTTGAGTTTCTCCGCTAGGGTCTGATTCATGCGTTCTACCATACCGTTCGCTTGGGGGTGGTACGCTGTGGTTCGGTCCTTCTGGATTCCGAATTCTCGGCACAGTTCCTGGAACAGCTCGGCCTCGAACTCACTACCCTGGTCGGTGAGGACTCGTTCTGGGATCCCGTGCTTAAGTACGTAATGTTCCACGAATGCCCGGGCCACCACCAAGGCCGTTTTATCAGGGATGGCCACTGCCACGGGGTAGCGGGTGAAATACTCTACTGCGACTAGGATATACCGGTTGCCTCGATGGGATCGCGGGAATGGCCCCTGTAGATCGATCCCGACCAGCTGATTCGTGCGGCTGACGCGGAACGGCCTTAGGGGTACCTGGTATCGTGCCGGTTTCGGCCCGCACTGCTAACAGGCGCGGCAGCCCTGTACCCAGGCCGCCACGTCTTGTGCCAATTTGGGCCAGAGATACTGGCGACGCAGGGTCTCTCGCGTGCGTCGTTCCCCATCGTGGCCCCCGAGTGGGTGGTCATGCACCAGCCGTAGCAGCTGGGGTCGCACCTGGGCAGGAACACAGATGCACCCCGGCTGGCCGGCCTCGGTTAACTCCCGTACCACTCCGTTCTGCACACACAACCGGGCATACAAACCGCTCCAGGGTCCTGGTAGGGCGCTCTTTTCCTCCCGCAGTGCCGCCTCCACTGCCGCCAGATCGGGATCTCGCTGCTGGGTCTGTCTCAGCTGCTCGTCGTTCAGGCCCGGGAAGGCGCAGCCGACGTCCTCCTGGATCCGTCCGATCGGGTCCCGAGCCGCAGGTCCCGCGCTTGCCGGGCGGTCGACGGGATCCTCGGTGCCACCTGTGAGGGTCTCTGTGGCGCACACTGCACTCTCTCTCGCTGGGGGGGGGGTCAGTGGCCGCGGCCGCTCGGGGGTCCGTTGCCTGCCGGCAGCATCCCCCTGTGAAACACGGGCAGGCCTCCTCCGCCCTTGTCTCGGCGTACACCGTGGGTCGCCTTGACAAGGCGTCCGCGTTTGCATGCATCCGGCCAGCCCGATACTCGATTTGCAGGTTGTACTCCTGCAACTGCGCCAACCACCGGGCCATCTGCCCCCGCGGCTCCTTGAATGTAAAAAGGAACTGCAGAGCATAATGGTCAGTGCGTACGCGACATCTCCTGCCGTACAAATACGGCCGGAACTGTTTGCATGCGAAAATCACGGCGTACAACTCTTGGCGGGTCACGCAATAGTTCAGCTCGGCCCCACTCAAGGTCCGGCTGGCGTACGCGATGACTCGTTCCGTCCCATCCTGTATCTGTGACAACACCGCGCCCAGCCCGCTGCTGCAGGCGTCGGTGTCCAAAATAAAATCGGTGGCAAAATCGGGGAAAGCTAGGGTGGGGGCGTGGGTGAGGTGGTCTTTGAGAGTGGTGAAGGCCGTCTGGCAGGCCCCCGTCCACTGATAGGGGTGCTTAGGGGAAGTGAGTTGGGTGAGGGGGCGTGCAATCTCGCTGAATCCCTTTACAAATCGACGATAATATGTGGCGAGCCCCAAAAATGATCTGATCTCCGTCAGATTCCTTGGCCGTGGCCACTCCACTACGGCGCGCACCTTCTCTGGATCGGTGTGCACGCCTGCCTCGCTGACGCGGTGCCCGAGGTACCCCACCTCGCGTTGTGCGATGTAACACTTACGTGGCTTGAGCTTGAGATGAGCCGCTCGCAGTCGCTGGAATACCTCTCGTAACCTGGACCAATGCTCAGACAAAGATCTACTGAACACTATCACATCGTCCAAGTAAATCAGGCACTGTTCCCATTGCAAGCCCCGCATCACCAACTCCATCAGCCGCTGGAACGTCGCGGGCGCATTGGTGAGTCTGAACGGGAGTACTCGAAACTCGAATAGCCCCATCGGGGTGGTGAATGTGGTTTTCGGCCGATCCTCCTCCGCCATCTCCACCTGCCAGTACCCGGATGCGAGATCGAGGGTGGAAAAATATCGCGCTCCGGCGAGGCTGTCAAAAGTGTCGTCGATGCGGGGTATGGGGAAGGCGTCGCCGAGCGTGACGGCGTTCAGTTTACGGTAATCATCGCAGAACCGGGTTGACCCATCCTTTTTCGTTACTAGTACCACCGGGGCTGACCAGGGGCTCGCCGAGGGCTGAATAATGTTATCGCGAAGCATGTCCCCAACCGCCTCTTTGATTTGTGCGCGTTCGGGTGCGCCCACTCGGTACGCAGGGAGTTTGATGGGTCGGGCTGCACCGGTGTCAATTTGGTGCTTAACAAGGTCGGTCCGACCCACGTCCGAGTCGTGTTCACTGAACACGTCGGCATACTCCCGCAGTAACTCGCGCAGCCGATCGGCCTCTCCCTTAGGTAAATCCGCCCATGGCACATGTAACGCGTCGAGCAGGGGGACGACCTCGGCTCGGGGAGTCGGGCCGACTCGCCAGGCCAGGTCCTGGTCACCCTTCGAACGACCGGGGTCCTCAGCCCAGAGTGCGAACACCGATTCGTCAGAGTGGCGTGCGTGCAGGGGGTGTACAGTGGCGATCGGGGTGCGCCGTCGCAGTATCGCTGGGGTATTGTGCGGGTTAAACATCCGCATAAACAATCGGTCCCCATCTGCGTTTACCAACGTGGCGGATCCCATGACCCCATACCATTTTGCCAACTCCGGGTGAGGAGTTAGCATTACCTCCCCTGATGGTCGGAGCGCGGGGTCGGTGGGGGATGTTGCCACCGGCACCAGCATCTCGGTGAGCGGCCCGATGGTGACTGCCGTCGCCAGGATAGCGACCACAGGTGCGAAGCGGGGGCGCGTTGGTTCTCGTCCCAGGAATGAAATCCGCTCGCCGTTGCTCTCCATGGTGGCGCATCGCTGGCGGGGTTGCACGTTGAGTCCCAGCTTTTCTAAGAGGTCGGTACCTGCAATACACTCGTGACACAACGCACTCGACACGTAGAACTCCTGGGTGCACACCTGGCTGCCTATGCGAACCTCTAGGGTGGCTCTCCCCAGCAGCCCCATTCCGGCTCCGCTCGCCGTGTGCAGCGCGCGGTCCGGTGCCTGCAGGTGACGCACGTCGACCCCGATCGCGCTGCAGTGCGCTGCACTCACGAGCGAGGCCACCGCCCCCGTGTCCAGCAGGATTCGGGTACGCATTCCGTTCACCTCCCCTTCCACCAGCGACGTGGCCCCCGTGATCTCTGCCACCAGCTCCCGTAGCCAGTCGCCATGAGTCACCGTTTCCGTGGGCGTTGTTGCTGGAACCTGTGTGGAGATCACTCGCTCGCCATTATTCTCATTATCGTCTATTTGTATCGGGACCGCGTCGATTGCACCCCTAGTTGGTCCGCTCACTAGGAGGCGTTGGAGTTTAACCCCCCGCGTCTGCCGAGCTCGGGTGATTTCAGGACAGTCTCTCACTAGATGCCCTTGGCGATCGCACATATAACATGTCCGGGGAGGGGGGGCGGCTCCGTAGCGGGTCCCCTGTGCGTTCCCTCTTCCTCCCCCAGTACGCAGTTGTCCCATATCGGACTCTAATTGGGCTACCCTCCCAGCCAGCCCCCCTACTGTCGAGCGTAGTTCCCCCATCTCAGTCTCAACGGTACACTGTAGCTTAACCATATTTCGGCTCATTTTATCGTCTACTTGGGTTACCCTCTCACCTACTTGGGTTACCCTCTCACCTACTTGGTTTATCATATCTCCCATACCGGCCTGTAACCCAGCTACCCACCCCGGGGTTTTCTCGCTGGGTCTCTGGGGCTCCCTTGCCCGTCCCCTTACTGCGATGGCGATTTCTTCCTCCTCGTCGGAGAGTAGGCTCGCTACGGCGCACTCTCGTCCCCTCCCTCGAGGCTGCACGCGCTCACCCGAGAGTTTCTCGCATTTGCGCGCACGCTTGACGAGGGTGTTAAAGGAGAGGCGTGCACCGTCGACATTTGGCTGCCAACACGGGGTGTGTGCCAAATATCGCTGGACCTTCCCGGCGGCGAGGCCCTCAATTATTTTTGCCTCGTACTCTGGGTACGCGAGCTGGGTCAACATGCGTACGTCCTCGGCGTAATCTCGTAAATCCTCGCCGGGTTGGCGGCGGCGTGCCTCTAATGCCGCCTGCGCCTCCTCCTCATCATACTTGCCGAAGCACTCTTCGAGTTGGCACATTAGTTCCTCCCAATGAGTTTGAGCGCTTGCGGGCAAAGCTTCCACAAAGTCAGCTGCCCGTCCATCTAAATGTAGTTCTAACTGCTGCAACGCCTCCTCATCTGACCACCCATTAACCTTTTTAGCCCCCCTGATGCTGCGGGCAAACGATTTCCATGATGGAATTCCTTTACCTGTAAATGTGCATTTTACTTTAACTTGGGTTGGGGGCCCTCTCTCCCTTGGGGGCGCGGGGAATCGTCCCGTTTCTGACACCAATATGTGGGGGTCGCTCGCCCCCGAGATCCCTCCCTCGATAATGCTAACGGCCGGGCTAACATCATCAATCGCCCCCCCCCGCTGCTAAGCGAACCGCTGCTAGGTTCCTCACCCATGGTGTGGGAGCCGTCGCCCGAGGATTCCCCTCCACCGCGGGTCCGCGTAGTAGGCATGGTTAGATACCGAGTAGTATTATGCCCCCTTTACGCTACCACGATACCTCCCTTTCCTAATCGCGTACCTGCAACCCACATGGAGCGAACGTACGCACACACACACACACAGCTCCGTGCACTCTAACTCCACACTGACTACTCACGTTATGATCGCGCACCCGTATCCTACGCGGAGCGAACGCACGCGCACACACGCAGCTCTACACGCGACACACCGCTCACGAGATCACACGAGGCCACGCTTCGCTATTAATGATTTATTATCTGCTACCTGCGAATGGATGTTAAATCAGTGAGTCGATGAGGCTGGCCTATCCTACTTCCCCTGGACCTATTCCCTATTTATCGGCTTACGATACCCTGTCACCTTGCTACTCACGGCTCGAAGTATTCGGCGTCCTGTGGCTTTTCCTCTATGCCGTCGGGACACGTCACGCGGACGTCCGGAGGGCAGAGCTGGGAGCCGACTTGCACACGTGCCTCTTGAAGAGAAGTGAGAGAGATCAAGTCCCTACCTTGCTACGCTCCTTTTTATCCTAATTCCCGGACTCGGGCCCCTACCCCCTTCCCACGTACCGTGCGCCTTCGATATGCTAATCGGATGTGCCGCAAGTTAATTCCTTTCTCACGCATGCCTTTGTTATTGCAGATTATGCGGCGGCGTCTATTACAAAGGTGCGCCGTGGGAATTTGTGCACGGCTCCCCGCGTGCGTCCGCCTTCCCGATTATTCATACCTTCAGCTCAATCATTTACCCACCCCAACAATTGTGCCTGCGCGCTCAAGTGCAACCATCCTAACCTTCCGTGACTATGCGCAAGAGCCCCTGCGGTCCTGCTACTCATGCTGTCCCGTCCTTCCCCTGCTGGCCTCGTCGACGCGTGGGGGGGGGTGTGTGTGGGGGATGCGTTTCAACCGTGGTGGCCGAATGCCCTTCACCGCGGCCACACCATATTAAGGCCGGTCGCAGCGCCGCGGTGCAACGTAGCGTCGGGGGAGGTCATCCAATTCCCTGATCGCCGGAAACCGTGAGAGTTAATCCCGATAAGGGTTTCTCGGATAAAAACCGGTCGATCAGGTGTCCTCCCCTTCCAGCTCTATGGGGGGGGGAATGCGTGCGGGTGTTACAGGTGAGGTGAGGTGAGGGGGACGAGGGGTTGGCTCCGTTGCTTGGTGGTGGCGAGGTCGGGGATGGGACGCCTGCCGAACGGCTTCGTGGCGGCGGCATCACAATCTTTTTGGTCACGCCTGCTATGTATGGTAACGTGATAGTTTTGGTCGGAGTTTCATGTGGCTGTTTCTGTGTGGTGGGAGAAACAGCTTGGCGGATAGTGCGGTCAGAGTATCCGTTCATCCTGAGGGCCCGATGTACATGTCTTAATTCACCGGTCAGGTGGTGTTGGTCAGAAATGCCATGGGCTCTGAGGTGTGATTGCTACATTGGAGAAACGAAACGTCATGTTTCTGATCGTGTCCGCGAGCACAAGTCAGATCTGAAACACGGCAGAACTGATTCTTCGGCCGTTGCCGATCATTGCTACAACTCGGTGGGCTCTCATGAAATTGTCTTTTCCGAGACCAAGGTTCTCTGCAAACCTCCTGGCTACCATCAAAGGTTTGTACACGAAGCCATACAAATATACAAACACAGACATAATTTCAACCGTGATGATGGGTACAAACTTAGTAATCATTGGAAAGATGTTATCAACCACGCAAAAAAGACTTAATTACACATTTTTGGACCATCTTATCTGACAGGCACTATTTTACTTTACTTTACCGAGTGTTAACATCCCCAGTGTTTAACAGTACTCTCTTCATTGTTCAGCCAGCACTGGTATAAACATGGGCATTTTCGTTCTTTTCTATCATGTGTATCAACAGGTGCTTGTACACACACATGTACACGTACACTTGCACCACACTCTCTTTTGGCCTCCCCTCCCCCTCTCTATCCAATACGTTGGCGTGTGCAGCAGTAGTTGCTTGCGCACAACCACGTCCACGCCGCCGACGTGTACCACGTCGTGCATTCTTTTGGCCCCGCCCCCCCTCCCTCCCTCCCGATACGTTCCATTCATTGGCTACCACATTTTGATGAGCTCCGCCCCCCTCTCCTCCCCCCTCAACTTGCTTTTAAGGGATTACATCTTGAATCATTGCCTCACTTGATGCAGCAAATCTGGCTGTGATGGTCCCACCTGATGACGGAGACTTGTGTTGCCTCCGAAACGTCGTGATTTTTTATTTTATTTTTTTATTTTATTTTACTTTCATTAATTTTAATGTTTTACCTACGTGACTTTACCGAAAAAAACCTAATAATATGAATCCTTGCAGTCACGAAAGCTTCAAATCTAGAATTGTCACATTACCTACTCTAAACAATGATATTGTTTCAAACTATATTATGTTAATACAGTAGATCATCGATTATATCCAGCGGCTTCGGAGGGTACAGTACTTGATTTTCAAAAACACCAGATAATCGCGTCATTATTTAAAATGGCTTATCTTTGCAGATTCTTGAATAAGATTATGTTTTAGGTGTTATGTATATATTTAGTATTTTTAAATTGTTTGCGATATGAAAATCGCTTAAATATACAAAGACAAAATAAATATCCTGCTGTAAAAAGTGACTATTTACTGTAAAGCACTCACCACTCCAATATCGACGACTCTGCATGGGGTGATGTCCATACTAGGATCTTGTTCAACAACTTGTATTTGACAACAACCTGTGTTTCACACCATCTGTGTTTGACAACAACAACTTGTGTTTGACAACAACTTGTGTTTGACAACAACAACAACTTGTGTTTGACAATATAAGTGTGAGTGATGCACTCACACATATATAAGTACACCTAAACAAATATATACACATGCGGACACAAAACACAAAGATACTCAGTATAGCATAATAAATGTTGTATTTTAACGTCGATTATAACTTTATTTTGTTTGCACTCAATTCAGTTATTAGCCACACTTATTACAGCACTTTACACCACTATTAAATAACAATACAATTATAATTGTCACATTACCTACTCTTACCAATGATCTTGTTTTAAACGATATTATGTTAATACAGTAGATCATCGATTATATTATCCAACGGCTTCGGAGGGAAAGGGGTACTGGATTAAAAAAACACAGTTAATAGCATAATTATTTAAAATAAATTATTTTTGCCCATTCTTGAATAAGATGTTCATAGGTGTTCTGTATAATATAGTTTATAAAATAGTTTGCGATGTGAAAATCGCTTAAATAAATATACAAAGACAAAATAAATATCCTGCTGTAGGATCTTGTTCAACAACTTGTATTTGACAACAACCTGTGTTTGACAACAACAACTTGTGTTTGATAACAACTTGTGTTTGATAACTTGTGTTTGACAACAACAACTTGTGTTTGATAACTTGTGTTTGACAACAACTTGTGTTTGACAACAACAACTTGTGTTTGACAATCGTCTGACTCATGCAGCCTTCAGATCAGTGCTCTGGCGAACGCCGAATTGCACGCAATTTTCGCCAGATCACACTGTATATTTTCTGCTTCTATTACTGTAGTTAGTAGTCATTAAAAATGTGTATACGTTCAGCATTTCATCGTTTAAGTTGTATGTCGTGTATAATGTACTGTATATAGTATTTGACACTGAAATAGAGCATAGCTACTTTTTTTGTCACGCACATGGTGCCGATCGCCGGACTGGTACAGCCTTTGCAGCGGTTTTACCGAATGTTGGAAGCCAGATAAACACGAACTGGATTTAATCGATGATCATCTGTATTTAACGTCATAGATTAAATTTTGTTTCAAAACTTTCATGATTGCAGGAATTAATATTCTTTGGTATTTCGGTAAAGTCGCGTAGATAGGTTCAAATAAAATAACAAAAAACTACGCCGTTTCGATCGCAACACAAGCGATCGTCATCAGGAGAAAGGGCAGGGAAGCTGCTGAGGCAGGCTGTTTTAAAGGTTTGAAATGGATGTAGTCACCATATAACCCTGGGACTACACCCATTTCAAACCTTTAAAACAGCCTGCCTCAGCAGCTTTCCCGCCCTTTTTTCTCCTGATGACGATCGCTTGTGTTGCGATCGAAACATCGTAGTTTTTGTGATCTTTGTTATTTTATTTGAACCTATCTACTTGACTTTACCGAAATACCCAAGAATATGTGCAAAGTCTTCACAAATAGGACCCTCAACCACTGTTCCGTCAACCACCACCACCTCTCACCATCCCTCACCATCCCCCACTCTGTACCCAGACCCTCCACCCATCCTCTCTGCCCCCACTCACCGTCTCTTCTCTCCCTGCAGCCTGCATTGGTGTTCACTGACGGACAAGTCGGGTTCCTCTCTCAGAGACATCCTCAAGGCCAACACAGGATTGAAGTGTCTCGTGTAAGCTTTGCTGTTCGTTTCTCACATGTGCTCTGTGCACGAACGGTGCTAATTGTTTGTGCAACGCGTCGTGAAGTAAACATTTAAATGTGAACACATTTAAACTTGCTGTCCTGCTTAATCGAGTCCACTTTCAAAATGTTTTACTGTAATCTTAACATATTTGTTTAATTTAACACGTAGGCTAAAGCAACATTTATATTCACAACATATTGTTAGCAGATACATTAATTGTAAACATCTCCCTGTGTTCCTCGATTAAAATGTACTTCACTTGTGTGTAATCCTCTGTTGTAACTTTGGGTTCATATAAACGCGAACACTTTTCATATTATAAAGGTACAGTGCAGTATAATTGAATGGATGATTGTGAGTAAACTGATATTAGTGAAAGCCACCTGTTATATATAAAATGTCTAACACAGAAGCATTAAACAATGAGCAGCTTTGCTCATTCACGTGTGTGCTGTGGTCATGTTCACCGCCATTGTGAATGTCCCTCACTCACCGCGTGTTTGACTCCGCGGTTCCCATGGGCTCAGTGAGTCAGCGCTGTCCCTTCTCCCGTCCACGCGGGTTCAGGCTGCGTGGCAACAAGATCGGAGACAGCGGCCTCCGACTTTTAGCGGACGGGATGTTGGGGAGAGAAGAGAGTTTGGAGACGTTAAAGTGAGTAATGTCCTGATTAGTGGCGGCTCCTGCAAAATCTCTCAGGGGGGGCAAATGTCTGGATGATTGATAAGGATAAGGTCCACCCATGCAATGAATAAATTAACAGCTTAAGCATGTAAAGGCAACTTCACGTCTTTAATATTAATGAAAAATAAAGTGACTCTTGTTGGATCTATGCCCTGTTTTCCGTTATTAATATTAAGAATAATTAAGAAAAAAAAAAATTTCTCTTTTTATTATATCTATATATACCTTTTAATTAAAAATTGAAAACAACCCACTACAAACACACCAGGAATCTGTGAAACGGCCATTAAACTGGTAAGAAGTCGGTGACAGAGAGGTCATAGACATCCAGATGGACAAAAGATGTATGGACTAACCTCCCAAAGACATCTGGAGATGTACAGATAAGGTGCAGAGCAAACAACGGTTGAAACTCGCGTTTTCTTAACGTTTTCCTTACCGAAAAGTAGAAACTTAACATAGATAATTAACCAACAAACAATAATATTATTATTAGTAATTCCCTTATATTCACCGCATACATATTATTTAGAAGTATATGTTTCCTATCTACACGACCTTCCGAAAAACTAAAGAGTACGAATTCCAGAAAGCTTAAGTGCGTGCACTTAACCTCAGGACATAAAAAAATTAACTCAGAATAAAACACCAATCTCTGGAGAACTAAACTTGGCGAAGCCCAAAATAATAATGTGACGAGGATCATGGCGAATATTCATTAAACATAGATGAATGATAACCACGATACTAAGACCGAATGAACTCATAAAATATAATTCAAGAATAAATGTAACACACAGGACCACATAAATGTATTGCAAACATCTCCTCGACCACCTTTGTCTTCCAGCGGGGTCTGACCTCAGAATGACCCACCCAGGGTAAGCAAGGAGGGAGCAAAGGTCACAAAGGGGGGGGGTTTGTGCTGACATTGGTTGTTTTCCCTCGCAAGAGACGCGGAGAGGGGAGAGGGCGCCCACGTTGGAGTTAAGCACGGCCGTCTTTGTCTCCCCGCAGCACAAACAGATGGCCCAGGAATGCTTGGAGGGTTAGGAAAAGGTCGCGAGGAGGGATCGCGGTGATGTCTGCTTATTCTCGCACTGTTTTAGGTTGTTTGTCTCTCGCAAAAGAAAGAGGAGGATGATCGCGTTTTGAACACAAACAGCAAGATTTGCACACGCAAGCAAAATAACATTCCACACCCCTCCTCCCAGAATGGTTACACCGCTGGGTCTTTACTAATAAACACACACACGACACACGAAACACACGAACGCAGATGTGTTCAACCCACAGAAAGATATATGACGGCCTTCAAACAACTCGGGAAGATTGAGTGGATTTTCTGAATATAGGCCGGGGAAAAATCCATTCAACTCAGATCGACAGGGGCTCTGGCCCCCACCACAGATCTCCAGGGCTTCGGCTCAATCTCTTCTCGTCGCCGCCAACGAAGAAGCTTTTCGTCATACAGAAGGACGAGGTTCGCGCGGTGACGAGACATCGTTAGAGTGACAGTCTGAGAGCAGTCTGGGTTGAGTCGTGCTCAGTCTCGCAACTCGGCGTGCGACGCAGCGTTGCGACGGGGCTCGCAAGAGAGCTGGGGCAAATCGTGCCTCGAGGAGAGATGGAACGAGGAGGGGTCGTTCGAGTCGCAGAAGTCTGAGTTCAACCTGGGTCGGGGCGGGGTTTCAGCCGTGCTCCGGCTGGCGGAGCGTCGTGAGGAAACGAAACACCGATGCTGATGGTAGGTGTCGCTTCTCACAGAACGAAGTTAAGTGCGAGTAAAGCTGGCAGCCGCACGAACAAGGGGAAGCACGGAGCAGAGAGAGAGTGACGAGTGACGACAAGCAATCAACCTGTAAAAGGGCGGAGATCGCCAAGCGTCGACCAAGTGTGCAAAGCAGAGAGCGCGAAGCAGTGGAGAAAGCCTGGTCAAACGGCTGTGAGGAAGAGGACAGCACCATCGAATGCGCCGTGTGTTTGAGGGCACACCGACCAACGACCAGTGTGAACACACAAGACGTCCAGAGCGACGGCGAGCATCATGCCGACTCAACAATCAATCGAGCAGTGGAGAAGCCGGGGGCTGCCACCAAGAAAGCGCGAGCGCCACCCAGCGCCACCGAGCGACACGAGCGACCGAGCATCTTCAAGGACAGCATCGTGCCAACTCGTCATCTAGCAGTAGAGAGAGAGAGCGCACGAGCAGCACCAAGCCCCGGAACCATCAAGCGCCAAGCAAGCAAGTTTCTTCAAGGAACATCGTGCCAACGCCGCTCAATCCAGCAGTGGAGAAAAAGAGAGCGCACAAGCAGAGACGCGTCCGAGCGAGGGAGCAGCAGGAGCTTGCGGCGGCCACGCCCAATCGAGAGGAACACCTGGCCGCTGTTTGTATCCTCCTACACCACACAAGCTAACGACACAATTAATATTACGAGAGGACAACGCACACACAGCACGCACACGAATAAGACTTTCAAAAAGTGATCTTTGCGTTTCAAGAAGGGTTGCCATTTCGAGGTGGTGCGTTCAATATCAACTGATCGTGCAAAGCAGTTGCTGCCGTCGAGCTGCATGAATAAGAAATGTTTAGTCATTCATTTTCGTTAACTGCATAATTTCGCCAATGATGAAGTATTTTTAGTTATCCATTTTCGTCAATTGCATAATCTTGCTCATGAATTATTGACGCATGTTTGACCTGCATGCTAGAATGTCACATGTTTGTTTAGAATAAATTGCTTCACACCAACTGTTCGAGTGCTTCTTTCCAAGTCCATGCAAAACTGTCTTATTCTTGACAACTGTATCCTGTGATGAGATCTGAACCTGGAGAATTAAAATAATATAAACACACTAAGATAATCAGTAAATGTTTAATCGACGATAATCGTGTTATCCTGATTGATATAACTCTGGATAAACGAAGCTAAGCCTAATTATCACAACTGCACACATTAACATAATCGCAAGCATCCGCATAAATTACTACGATTATCATAATTTATGCATATAAATTACACGCATTATCATAATTTATGCATATTAATACACACACTATCATAATTAATGCGATTTGCGCATTTTTCGGAAAATTATTAATTTTTATTATTTTTATCAAAATTTCATAACCCGACACATACAACATAATGGGTGGCATCGTCCGGGATCTCTCACAGACAGTGTTTTGCATGGATGATGGAATGAACCACTACGTGTTAACCAGAATATCGGGATCGAACATTGCATGGTGATTGAAAACGGGCGTAAAACAAAAAAAAACGCCCTCTGAGGTTAAAACCCAGAATAGCAGGTGGGAAAAAAAAGACAGTGGAATTAAGATAATACCGTATCAAACCGATTGCATCCTGTGATAAATGGTGTTAGAGGTACGCACTCTGAATCGGAAAAGTACAGAATAGCTCGATTCAAACTGACTTCCTTCTGTGAGATAATTCTTTTATATGCACTCTAAAAAGGAAATGTCAAAGTAACTCTTGCCATACTTAAGATGCTAGGATTAAGAATAATATTTGAATGTGTTACGGGATACGGGGAGCTCGTATTTAAACGTACCGACCAATCTGTTACAAAGCAGTACAGTCAGAGAGACATATGGGAAGGGAGCTGTATCGATAACACGAACACACCTCGGGGGAAACTAATTGACTGGATAAAATGTAACGAAGGCGAACACGATGCAAAAACTGCAGAGAAGGCAGGACAGGACTCATGCCTTCTCACACAGGCATACAGACAGGGATTGTGGAATGAGGAAAAATTTGGAAAGGAAACGGGAGAGAAATCAGTGCTCGCGACACCAGCGAAACTCACAGACGTCGATCCACAGAATAAATATGGAATTAACATTAAATCACACTCTTGGGTACGTGGACAGAGTCCAGGAACTGATCGCACAAAAATTATGGATATCGAACAAAAAATCCTTGACAGAGGGAAACCCTCACAATTCGAGAGAAGGGATGGAGAGATACATATGCAAACAAAAATATGTGAGACTGACAACTTCACAGATAGAGGGAGGAAAAATGTTAAAGTAAAGTCGACAGGACATGCTCCACCAAGGGCAGAGGCAAAAACTGAAGGGAAATGGCAACACGAGCGACACGGCACTGGGCGCGCACATAGAAAATGCACACCGCTTAAACACAAGCGACACAGCACAGACCAAAGTGACAGATTGCCTGATGATAACTTGTTTGATGATGACGCTGTCGGCAATCAACTTTCGGAATACCTATTCACCAGTAAAACCCTTAAGTTGATGGACAAGGCTCTAGTCAGAATTCCCGATTTTGACCCCCACAATAAGACTATGGATATCCACACACATATCGCAACCGTAGAAGAGGAGGCAATGATTAGAGGGCTGAGGAGACGGGATGAAAAAGCGAGTTTGTTGAAACGGACCTTACATAAAGAATCCATTCCATGGGTAAAGTCACTACCACACAAGGTTAGAAATGATTTTAAACAATTGAGCCTGGCAGTGATTCGGAAGTTTGGAGAATATTCGACACTCACTGAAGGGTTTTATGCTGTAAAATCGATGACCCAGGGCATGGACCAAGATCCACGTGACTACCTCGTCCAATTTAAAAGAGCGTATTATGCAGGCGATGTGAATCAATACCACGAAGGAGATAAAATGTTCAAAATTATGTTTTTTGAATCCTTGAGCCCAGAGATTACAGAAAGGGTGAAGATGGTTTTGAATCCAGAAACCGCATCCTTACGCCGCATAGAGAGCAAGGCGTACATGGCATGGGTATACAGAGCTAAGAATCATAATTCGGATCCAGAACACAGGGAGAGGGATGAGGAACCCAGCCTCTCAGAGAGGAATAAAAATCACCGAGCAGTCCCACCATGCAGAGAGCAGCAGAAACGCACGCACACATGGCAAAATAACCCAGAGAGAGGTTGGCACGAGAATGAGAGCGGCACAAAGCCGAACATTCAGGAGAATCGCAGGAGGGGGAGGTTCAGAATAGAACCATACCAACACCCCATGCCACGACACACACAAGATCAAAATTACCCACAAAGATGGCGAGGTAACAATCCAGGAAAAATTTGGCACCCAAATGGGAGAAATACTGGGCTAAAAATGTACGAGAATCGCAGGAGGGAGAGGTTCAGAGCAGAACCATATCAACACACCATCCCACGACACACGCAAGGTTCAAATTACGCACAGAGATGGGAAGATAACCACCTAGCGGGAAGGTGTTACACAGACCGCGGAGGTATGGATGCGAACATTCAGGAGAATCGCAGGATGGGAGGTCAAACACAATCGATCCAATTCCGACCAATTCCTCCACCGGCTATACCAGGAGGGAATAGAGGAATAACACAGAATGCGGTCCAAATACGTGATGAACCATCCACAGTGATTGAGAGAGGGCAGCCCATACGCGCCACGCACGCTGAAGTTTTGTTAAACCCTGAGCTCATTGGGAAATACAGGGCGGGCAAAAACGTGGACAGTGCTCCCGTAAATGACGCGCGGATCGAATACAAGGACAGGGTTGCATTGAAGCGTGATCGGACAGTACAAAAACAGACAGCAGGGACACGCCCTGAGGAGCGCAGGCATGAGCCTTTGAATGGAAAATATCCAAGGGAAACCAAAAATTATGTGGATCGGAGTGCTAAAATGGAGACGAATGTCCATGACGTATCGGGAATGGTGTTGAAATCCAACACACTCGTAAAAACAAAGAGGGCAACATTACGAGGGACAGAATTAAATCGACACACTGACTCGGCAAATGTGCATGTAATCGCAGAGAGAGCGAATGCCTCGAACCAAGTGTCAAAGTGGGTCGTGTGCGCGAATTCTGGTTATGTGCAGCACAATTTTTCACCACACACTCCCACGACGCGAGAGAGTGAGAGAGGAAACTACAAAAACGAACCCGAAAACCGTGATCGAATTATCAAAGTGATAAGTGGTAAACGAGGCAACATGAGGAAGGTAACGCATAAATGCGTTCGAAACCGCTACCTAGCGTTTCCCAGGATTTAACAAAAACAAAAATGAATATTCGTCGGAGTTATGATGTATCAGAACCGATGTAACGCAATATCGATGTTTAACGTTTGTTTAATTTTCTTTGCTCAATTCAAATGTAACCATGTTAAGCAAAAACAAAAATGAATATTCGTCGGAGTTATGATGTATGAGAACCGATGTAACGCAATATCGATGTTTAACGTTTGTTTAATTTTCTTTGCTCAATTCAAATGTAACCATATCAAGACTGTAATACGTGCACGCGCGTCGTAAGAAATAACCGCCGAGAGTGAGGGCGGCTGATGGATTTATAACGAAAAAAAACAGGGCATTTACTTTGTTTAAAAATTCGCCAGTGGCCGAATCGACCACTGAAATTTTTAAAAGGGCGGTTTGTTGGATCGATGCCCTGTTTTCCGTTATTAATATTAAGAATAATTAAGAAAAAAATAATTTCTCTTTTTATTATATCTATATATACCTTTTAATTAAAAATTGAAAACAACCCACTACAAACACACCAGGAATCTGTGAAACGGCCATTAAACTGGTAAGAAGTCGGTGACAGAGAGGTCATAGACATCCAGATGGACAAAAGATGTATGGACTAACCTCCCAAAGACATCTGGAGATGTACAGATAAGGTGCAGAGCAAACAACGGTTGAAACTCGCGTTTTCTTAACGTTTTCCTTACCGAAAAGTAGAAACTTAACATAGATAATTAACCAACAAACAATAATATTATTATTAGTAATTCCCTTATATTCACCGCATACATATTATTTAGAAGTATATGTTTCCTATCTACACGACCTTCCGAAAAACTAAAGAGTACGAATTCCAGAAAGCTTAAGTGCGTGCACTTAACCTCAGGACATAAAAAAAATTTACTCAGAATAAAACACCAATCTCTGGAGAACTAAACTTGGCGAAGCCCAAAATAATAATGTGACGAGGATCATGGCGAATATTCATTAAACATAAACATAGACGAATGATAACCACGATACTAAGACCGAAGAACTCATAAAATATAATTCAAGAATAAATGTAACACACAGGACCACATAAATGTATTGCAAACATCTCCTCGACCACCTTTGTCTTCCAGCGGGGTCTGACCTCAGAATGACCCACCCAGGGTAAGCAAGGAGGGAGCAAAGGTCACAAAGGGGGGGGTTTGTGCTGACATTGGTTGTTTTCCCTCGCAAGAGACGCGGAGAGGGGAGAGGGCGCCCACGTTGGAGTTAAGCACGGCCGTCTTTGTCTCCCCGCAGCACAAACAGATGGCCCAGGAATGCTTGGAGGGTTAGGAAAAGGTCGCGAGGAGGGATCGCGGTGATGTCTGCTTATTCTCGCACTGTTTTAGGTTGTTTGTCTCTCGCAAAAGAAAGAGGAGGATGATCGCGTTTTGAACACAAACAGCAAGATTTGCACACGCAAGCAAAATAACATTCCCCACCCCTCCTCCCAGAATGGTTACACCGCTGGGTCTTTACTAATAAACACACACGACACACGAACACACGAACGCAGATGTGTTCAACCACAGAAAGATATATGACGCTTCAAACAACTCGGGAAGATTGAGTGGATTTTCTGAATATAGGCCGGGGAAAAATCCATTCAACTCAGATCGACAGGGGCTCTGGCCCCCACCACAGATCTCCAGGGCTTCGGCTCAATCTCTTCTCGTCGCCGCCAACGAAGAAGCTTTTCGTCATACAGAAGGACGAGGTTCGCGCGGTGACGAGACATCGTTAGAGTGACAGTCTGAGAGCAGTCTGGGTTGAGTCGTGCTCAGTCTCGCAACTCGGCGTGCGACGCAGCGTTGCGACGGGGCTCGCAAGAGAGCTGGGGCAAATCGTGCCTCGAGGAGAGATGGAACGAGGAGGGGTCGTTCGAGTCGCAGAAGTCTGAGTTCAACCTGGGTCGGGGCGGGGTTTCAGCCGTGCTCCGGCTGGCGGAGCGTCGTGAGGAAACGAAACACCGATGCTGATGGTAGGTGTCGCTTCTCGCAGAACGAAGTTAAGTGCGAGTAAAGCTGGCAGCCGCACGAACAAGGGGAAGCACGGAGCAGAGAGAGAGTGACGAGTGACGACAAGCAATCAACCTGTAAAAGGGCAGAGATCGCCAAGCGTCGACCAAGTGTGCAAAGCAGAGAGCGCGAAGCAGTGGAGAAAGCCTGGTCAAACGGCTGTGAGGAAGAGGACAGCACCATCGAATGCGCCGTGTGTTTGAGGGCACACCGACCAACGACCAGTGTGAACACACAAGACGTCCAGAGCGACGGCGAGCATCGTGCCGACTCAACAATCAATCGAGCAGTGGAGAAGCCGGGGGCTGCCACCAAGAAAGCGCGAGCGCCACCCAGCGCCACCGAGCGACACGAGCGACCGAGCATCTTCAAGGACAGCATCGTGCCAACTCGTCATCTAGCAGTAGAGAGAGAGAGCGCACGAGCAGCACCAAGCCCCGGAACCATCAAGCGCCAAGCAAGCAAGTTTCTTCAAGGAACATCGTGCCAACGCCGCTCAATCCAGCAGTGGAGAAAAAGAGAGCGCACAAGCAGAGACGCGTCCGAGCGAGGGAGCAGCAGGAGCTTGCGGCGGCCACGCCCAATCGAGAGGAACACCTGGCCGCTGTTTGTATCCTCCTACACCACACAAGCTAACGACACAATTAATATTACGAGAGGACAACGCACACACAGCACGCACACGAATAAGACTTTCAAAAAGTGATCTTTGCGTTTCAAGAAGGGTTGCCATTTCGAGGTGGTGCGTTCAATATCAACTGATCGTGCAAAGCAGTTGCTGCCGTCGAGCTGCATGAATAAGAAATGTTTAGTCATTCATTTTCGTTAACTGCATAATTTCGCCAATGATGAAGTATTTTTAGTTATCCATTTTCGTCAATTGCATAATCTTGCTCATGAATTATTGACGCATGTTTGACCTGCATGCTAGAATGTCACATGTTTGTTTAGAATAAATTGCTTCACACCAACTGTTCGAGTGCTTCTTTCCAAGTCCATGCAAAACTGTCTTATTCTTGACAACTGTATCCTGTGATGAGATCTGAACCTGGAGAATTAAAATAATATAAACACACTAAGATAATCAGTAAATGTTTAATCGACGATAATCGTGTTATCCTGATTGATATAACTCTGGATAAACGAAGCTAAGCCTAATTATCACAACTGCACACATTAACATAATCGCAAGCATCCGCATAAATTACTACGATTATCATAATTTATGCATATAAATTACATGCATTATCATAATTTATGCATATTAATACACACACTATCATAATTAATGCGATTTGCGCATTTTTCGGAAAATTATTAATTTTTATTATTTTTATCAAAATTTCATAACCCGACACATACAACACTCTTACAATACATCTTGTTTGTTTATATACTCACTATTAAAACAAACCACTCAAGTTTATTTTATTAAAGATTCCACTAGGTAGCGATAAATTATATTGTTGGATGAAACGTGCTTACGTATGATGACGTTAGCACGTATGATGACGTAAGCACGTTAGGGCGAGCCCTCCCGGAAGCCATAGAGAATGCATTGGAGCGCCCCCGTTCGAAAAAAACATCTTTGAATGTAAGTCTATGGGGCCACTCGGGGCGATTCTCAGCCGGAGTGAAATCGCCCCAAAAGAGGCGGTACTCCACAGAACGTGACATGACGCTGATTGGACTATATCCAGAGGCTGACAGTGACGGCTAGCGTGACTCTGTGGTTGAATGACATTGGTGGTGCGTCGCCCAATCGCCCTAATGAAGAAACCGCCCCTGGTCCTGATGCACTCACACGTATATAAGTACACCTAAACAAATATATACACATATGCGGACACAAAACACAAAGATACTCAGTATAGCATAATAATGTTGTATTTTAACGTCGATTATAACTTTATTTTGTTTGCACTCCTCAATTAAGTTATTAGCCACACTTATTACAGCACTTTTCACCACTATTAAATAACAATAGAATTATAATTGTCACATTACCTACTCTTACCAATGATATTGTTTTAAACGATATTATGTTAATCGATTATATTATCCAACGGCTTCGGAGGGAAAGGGGTACTGGATTTAAAAAAAACACAGTTAATAGCATAATTATTTAAAATAGATTATTTTTGCCCATTCTTGAATAAGATGTTCATAGGTGTTCTGTATAATATAGTTTATAAAATAGTTTGCGATGTGAAAATCGCTTAAATAAATATACAAAGACAAAATAAATATCCTGCTGTAAAAAGTGACTATTTACTGTAACGCATTCACCACTCCAATATCGACGACTCTGCATGGGGTGATGTCCATACTAGGATCTTGTTCAACAACTTGTATTTGACAACAACCTGTGTTTGACAACAACAACTTGTGTTTGACAACAACTTGTGTTTGACAACAACCTGTGTTTTACAACAACTTGTGTTTGACGACAACTTGTGTTTGACAACAACAACTTGTGTTTGACAACAACAACAACAACTTGTGTTTGACAACAACAACAACTTGTGTTTGACAACAACCTGTGTTTTACAACAACTTGTGTTTGACAACCTGTATTTTACAACTTGTGTTTGACGACGACAACTTGTGTGACGACAACTTGTGTTTGACAACAACAACTTGTGTTTGACAACGACAACTTGTGTTTGACAACAACAACGTGTGTTTGATGACAACAACTTGTGTTTGACAATCGTCTGACTCGTGCAGCCTTCAGATCGGTGCTCTGGCGAACGCCGAATTGCACGCAATTTTCGCCAGATCGCACTGTATATATATTTTCTGCTTCTATTACTGTAATTATTAGTCATGAAAAATGTATATACGTTCAGAATTTCATCGTTTAAGTTGTATGTAGTGTGTAATGTACTGTATATAGTATTAGACAATGAAATAAAGCATAGCTACTTGTTTTGTCACGCACATGGTGCCGATCGCCGGACTGGTACTGCCTTTGCAGCGGTTTCACCGGATGTTGGAAGCCAGATAGGCACGCTCTGGATATAATCGATGATCATCTGTATTTAACGTCATAGATTAAATTTTGACTTAAAACTTTCGTGATTGCAGGAATTCATATTCTTGGGTCTTTCGGTAAAGTCACATAGATAGGTTCGAATAAAATAACAAAAAAACTACGACGTTTCGATCGCAACACAAGCGATCGTCATCAGAAGAAAGAGCAGGGAAGCTGCTGAGGCAGGCTGTTTTAAAGGTTTTAATGGGTGGAGTCACCCACATTACCCTTGGACTTCACCCATTTCAAAACTTTAAAAAAGCCTGCCTCAGCAGCTTTCCCGCCCTTATTTCTCCTAATGACGATCGCTTGTGTTGCGATCGAAACGTCGTAGTTTTTTGTTATCTTTGTCATTTTATTTGAATCTATCTACTTGACTTTATTGAAATACCCAAGAATATGTGCACAGACTCCACAAACACGACCCTCAACCACTGTTCCGTCAACCACCGCCACCTCTCACCATCCCTCACCATCCCCCACTCTGTGCCCAGACCCTCCACCCATCCTCTCTGCCCCCACTCACCGTCTCTTCTCTCCCTGCAGCCTGGATGGGTGTTCACTGATGGACAAGTCGGTTTCCTCTCTCAGTGTCATCCTCAAGGCCAACACAGGCTTGAAGAGTCTCATGTAAGCTCTGCTGTTCGTTTCTCCCAAGTGCTCTGTGCACGAACTTTGCTAATTGTTGGTGCAACGCGTCGTGAAGTAAACATTTAAATGTGAACACATTTAATCTTGCTGTCCTGCTTAATCGAGTCCACTTTTAAAATGTTTTACTGTAATCTTAACACATTTGTTTAATTTAACAGGTAGGCTAAAGCAATATTCATATTGTTAGTAGATATGTAGTGGTGATACGCGCTGGCAGTAGGGATCGTGTGGCAGCGCGTGGTGATTGGCTGTGTATTGGTGACGCACGCTGACAGTGAGGGATCGTGTGGCAGCGCGTGGTGATTGGTCAACTAGAGTGGGTGCTCACATCGCGGTCCGCATAGGCTCCGCCCCCTCGGGAGCAGAGGACTATAAAAGGCGATGCGCGCGGGCGCTCGGGGAGTTGGTAACCAGTGAAGACGGAAGACGGAGGAGGAAGAGATAGGGCCCTGAGACCCCTAGCCCCGCTGTCCTTGTAAGGGCCGGGACCCTGTGTGGCTCAGAGGCGGGACCTTGGGACCCGCGGCCGGACGTCTTTGTGAGGGCCGGGCTGCGGGACCCAGTGGTCGTGATCCATACCCCAGCTGGGGTGGGTCTGTGA
The DNA here is from genome assembly GCA_018977245.1 of Lethenteron camtschaticum. Lineage (NCBI taxonomy): Eukaryota > Metazoa > Chordata > Hyperoartia > Petromyzontiformes > Petromyzontidae > Lethenteron > Lethenteron camtschaticum. Next base: position 172,833 of record WFAB01001304.1, on the reverse strand, counting down.
GTTCCCCTGGAAGCTACGGAGCTGGAGAGCCCGTGTGTGTGTAGCCGGGTGGAACGTGTAGTGTGAGCTGTAGTTGTCCACACGTGTTATTGTGGCTAAGGAAAGTGTTAAAAAGTGTGCTACCCGTCAAGTGGTCTCCCGCCGTAATTTACAATATTACAGATACATTAATTAATTGTAAACATCTCCCTGTGTTCCTCGATGAAAATGTACTTGTGTGTGATCCTCTGTTGTAACTTTGTATTGAGAAACACAAACACTTTTTATATTAGAAAGGTACAGTGCAGTATAATTGAATGGATGATTGTGATTAAACTGATATTTGTGAAAGCCACCTGTTATATATATATAATGTCTAACACAGAAGCATTAAACAATGAGCAGCTTTGCTCATTCACGTGTGTGCTGTGGTCATGTTCACCACCATTGTGAGTGTCCCTCACCGCGTGTTTGACTCCGCGGTTCCCGTGGGCTCAGTGAGTCAGCACTGTCCCTTCTCCCGTCCACCCGGGTTCAGGCTGTGTGGCAACAAGATCGGAGACAGCGGCCTCCGACTTTTAGCGGACGGGATGTTGGGGAGAGAAGGGAGTTTGGAGACGTTAAAGTGAGTAATATCCTGATGCACTCACACTTATATAAGTACACCTAAACAAATATATACACATATGCGGACACAAAACACGAAGATACTCAGTATAGCATAATAATGTTGTATTTTAACGTCGATTATAACTTTATTTTGTTTGCACTCCTCAATTAAGTTATTAGCCACACTTATTACAGCACTTTTCACCACTATTAAATAACAATACAATTATAATTGTCACATTACCTACTCTTACCAATGATATTGTTTTAAACGATATTATGTTAATCGATTATATTATCCAACGGCTTCGGAGGGAAAGGGGTACTGGATTAAAAAAAACACAGTTAATAGCATAATTATTTAAAATAGATTATTTTTGCCCATTCTTGAATAAGATGTTCATAGGTGTTCTGTATAATATAGTTTATAAAATAGTTTGCGATGTGAAAATCGCTTAAATAAATATACAAAGACAAAATAAATATCCTGCTGTAAAAAGTGACTATTTACTGTAACGCATTCACCACTCCAATATCGACGACTCTGCATGGGGTGATGTCCATACTAGGATCTTGTTCAACAACTTGTATTTGACAACAACCTGTGTTTGACAACAACAACTTGTGTTTGACAACAACTTGTGTTTGGCAACAAAAACTTGTGTTTGACAACAACTTGTGTTTGACAACAACCTGTGTTTTACAACAACTTGTGTTTGACGACAACTTGTGTTTGACAACAACAACATGTGTTTGACAACAACAACAACAACTTGTGTTTGACAACAACCTGTGTTTGACAACAACAACTTGTGTTTGACAACAACCTGTGTTTTACAACAACTTGTGTTTGACAACCTGTATTTTACAACTTGTGTTTGACGACGACAACTTGTGTGACGACAACTTGTGTTTGACAACAACAACTTGTGTTTGACAACGACAACTTGTGTTTGACAACAACAACGTGTGTTTGATGACAACAACTTGTGTTTGACAACAACTTGTGTTTGATAACTTGTGTTTGACAACAACAACTTGTGTTTGATAACTTGTGTTTGACAACAACTTGTGTTTGACAACAACTTGTGTTTGACAACAACAACTTGTGTTTGACAACAACAACGTGTGTTTGACAACAACAACTTGTGTTTGACAACTTGTGTTTGATAACTTGTGTTTGACAACAACAACTTGTGTTTGATAACTTGTGTTTGACAACAACTTGTGTTTGACAACAACTTGTGTTTGACAACAACAACTTGTGTTTGACAATCGTCTGACTCATGCAGCCTTCAGATCAGTGCTCTGGCGAACGCCGAATTGCACGCAATTTTCGCCAGATCACACTGTATATTTTCTGCTTCTATTACTGTAGTTAGTAGTCATTAAAAATGTGTATACGTTCAGCATTTCATCGTTTAAGTTGTATGTCGTGTATAATGTACTGTATATAGTATTTGACACTGAAATAGAGCATAGCTACTTTTTTTGTCACGCACATGGTGCCGATCGCCGGACTGGTACAGCCTTTGCAGCGGTTTTACCGAATGTTGGAAGCCAGATAAACACGAACTGGATTTAATCGATGATCATCTGTATTTAACGTCATAGATTAAATTTTGTTTCAAAACTTTCATGATTGCAGGAATTAATATTTTTTGGTATTTCGGTAAAGTCGCGTAGATAGGTTCAAATAAAATAACAAAAAACTACGCCGTTTCGATCGCAACACAAGCGATCGTCATCAGGAGAAAGGGCAGGGAAGCTGCTGAGGCAGGCTGTTTTAAAGGTTTGAAATGGATGTAGTCACCATATAACCCTGGGACTACACCCATTTCAAACATTTAAAACAGCCTGCCTCAGCAGCTTTCCCGCCCTTTTTTCTCCTGATGACGATCGCTTGTGTTGCGATCGAAACATCGTAGTTTTTGTGATCTTTGTTATTTTATTTGAACCTATCTACTTGACTTTACCGAAATACCCAAGAATATGTGCAAAGTCTTCACAAATAGGACCCTCAACCACTGTTCCGTCAACCACCACCACCTCTCACCATCCCTCACCATCCCCCACTCTGTACCCAGACCCTCCACCCATCCTCTCTGCCCCCACTCACCGTCTCTTCTCTCCCTGCAGCCTGTATTGGTGTTCACTGACGGACAAGTCGGGTTCCTCTCTCAGAGACATCCTCAAGGCCAACACAGGATTGAAGTGTCTCGTGTAAGCTTTGCTGTTCGTTTCTCACATGTGCTCTGTGCACGAACGGTGCTAATTGTTTGTGCAACGCGTCGTTAAGTAAACATTTAAATGTGAACACATTTAAACTTGCTGTCCTGCTTAATCGAGTCCACTTTCAAAATGTTTTACTGTAATCTTAACATATTTGTTTAATTTAACACGTAGGCTAAAGCAACATTTATATTCACAACATATTGTTAGCAGATACATTAATTGTAAACATCTCCCTGTGTTCCTCGATTAAAATGTACTTCACTTGTGTGTAATCCTCTGTTGTAACTTTGGGTTCATATAAACGCGAACACTTTTCATATTAAAAAGGTACAGTGCAGTATAATTGAATGGATGATTGTGAGTAAACTGATATTAGTGAAAGCCACCTGTTATATATATAATGTCTAACACAGAAGCATTAAACAATGAGCAGCTTTGCTCATTCACGTGTGTGCTGTGGTCATGTTCACCGCCATTGTGAATGTCCCTCACTCACCGCGTGTTTGACTCCGCGGTTCCCATGGGCTCAGTGAGTCAGCGCTGTCCCTTCTCCCGTCCACGCGGGTTCAGGCTGCGTGGCAACAAGATCGGAGACAGCGGCCTCCGACTTTTAGCGGACGGGATGTTGGGGAGAGAAGGGAGTTTGGAGACGTTAAAGTGAGTAATGTCCTGATCAGTGGCGGCTCCTGCAAAATCTTTCAGGGGGGGCAAATGTCTGGATGATTGATAAGGATAAGGTCCACCCATGCAATGAATAAATTAACAGCTTAAGCATGTAAAGGCAACTTCACGTCTTTAATATTAATGAAAAATAAAGTGACTCTTACAATACATCTTGTTTGTTTATATACTCACTATTAAAACAAACCACTCAAGTTTATTTTATTAAAGATTCCACTAGGTAGCGATAAATTATATTGTTGGATGAAACGTGCTTACGTATGATGACGTTAGCACGTATGATGACGTAAGCACGTTAGGGCGAGCCCTCCCGGAAGCCATAGATAATGCATTGGAGCGCCCCCGTTCGAAAAAACCATCTTTGAATGTAAGTCTATGGGGCCACTCGGGGCGATTCTCAGCCGGAGTGAAATCGCCCCAAAAGAGGCGGTACTCCACAGAACGTGACATGACGCTGATTGGACTATATCCAGAGGCTGACAGTGACGGCTAGCGTGACTCTGTGGTTGAATGACATTGGTGGTGCGTCGCCCAATCGCCCTAATGAAGAAACCGCCCCTGGTCCTGATGCACTCACACGTATATAAGTACACCTAAACAAATATATACACATATGCGGACACAAAACACAAAGATACTCAGTATAGCATAATAATGTTGTATTTTAACGTCGATTATAACTTTATTTTGTTTGCACTCCTCAATTAAGTTATTAGCCACACTTATTACAGCACTTTTCACCACTATTAAATAACAATAGAATTATAATTGTCACATTACCTACTCTTACCAATGATATTGTTTTAAACGATATTATGTTAATTGATTATATTATCCAACGGCTTCGGATGGAAAGGGGTACTGGATTTAAAAAAAACACAGTTAATAGCATAATTATTTAAAATAGATTATTTTTGCCCATTCTTGAATAAGATGTTCATAGGTGTTCTGTATAATATAGTTTATAAAATAGTTTGCGATGTGAAAATCGCTTAAATAAATATACAAAGACAAAATAAATATCCTGCTGTAAAAAGTGACTATTTACTGTAACGCATTCACCACTCCAATATCGACGACTCTGCATGGGGTGATGTCCATACTAGGATCTTGTTCAACAACTTGTATTTGACAACAACCTGTGTTTGACAACAACAACTTGTGTTTGACAACAACTTGTGTTTGGCAACAAAAACTTGTGTTTGACAACAACTTGTGTTTGACAACAACCTGTGTTTGACAACAACCTGTGTTTTACAACAACTTGTGTTTGACGACAACTTGTGTTTGACAACAACAACTTGTGTTTGACAACAACAACAACAACAACTTGTGTTTGACAACAACCTGTGTTTGACAACAACAACTTGTGTTTGACAACAACTTGTGTTTGGCAACAAAAACTTGTGTTTGACAACAACTTGTGTTTGACAACAACTTGTGTTTGACAACAACCTGTGTTTTACAACAACTTGTGTTTGACGACAACTTGTGTTTGACAACAACAACTTGTGTTTGACAACAACAACAACAACAACAACTTGTGTTTGACAACAACCTGTGTTTGACAACAACAACTTGTGTTTGACGACAACTTGTGTTTGACAACAACCTGTGTTTTACAACAACTTGTGTTTGACAACCTGTATTTTACAACTTGTGTTTGACGACGACAACTTGTGTGACGACAACTTGTGTTTGACAACAACAACTTGTGTTTGACAACGACAACTTGTGTTTGACAACAACAACGTGTGTTTGATGACAACAACTTGTGTTTGACAATCGTCTGACTCGTGCAGCCTTCAGATCGGTGCTCTGGCGAACGCCGAATTGCACGCAATTTTTGCCAGATCGCACTGTATATATATTTTCTGCTTCTATTACTGTAATTATTAGTCATGAAAAATGTATATACGTTCAGAATTTCATCGTTTAAGTTGTATGTAGTGTGTAATGTACTGTATATAGTATTAGACAATGAAATAAAGCATAGCTACTTGTTTTGTCACGCACATGGTGCCGATCGCCGGACTGGTACTGCCTTTGCAGCGGTTTCACCGGATGTTGGAAGCCAGATAGGCACGCTCTGGATATAATCGATGATCATCTGTATTTAACGTCATAGATTAAATTTTGACTTAAAACTTTCGTGATTGCAGGAATTCATGTTCTTGGGTCTTTCGGTAAAGTCACATAGATAGGTTCGAATAAAATAACAAAAAAACTACGACGTTTCGATCGCAACACAAGCGATCGTCATCAGAAGAAAGAGCAGGGAAGCTGCTGAGGCAGGCTGTTTTAAAGGTTTTAATGGGTGGAGTCACCCACATTACCCTTGGACTTCACCCATTTCAAAACTTTAAAAAAGCCTGCCTCAGCAGCTTTCCCGCCCTTATTTCTCCTAATGACGATCGCTTGTGTTGCGATCGAAACGTCGTAGTTTTTTGTTATCTTTGTCATTTTATTTGAATCTATCTACTTGACTTTATTGAAATACCCAAGAATATGTCCACAGACTCCACAAACACGACCCTCAACCACCGTTCCGTCAACCACCGCCACCTCTCACCATCCCTCACCATCCCCCACTCTGTGCCCAGACCCTCCACCCATCCTCTCTGCCCCCACTCACCGTCTCTTCTCTCCCTGCAGCCTGGATGGGTGTTCACTGATGGACAAGTCGGTTTCCTCTCTCAGTGTCATCCTCAAGGCCAACACAGGCTTGAAGAGTCTCGTGTAAGCTCTGCTGTTCGTTTCTCCCAAGTGCTCTGTGCACGAACTGTGCTAATTGTTGGTGCAACGCGTCGTGAAGTAAACATTTAAATGTGAACACATTTAATCTTGCTGTCCTGCTTAATCGAGTCCACTTTTAAAATGTTTTACTGTAATCTTAACACATTTGTTTAATTTAACACGTAGGCTAAAGCAATATTCATATTGTTAGTAGATATGTAGTGGTGATACGCGCTGGCAGTAGGGATCGTGTGGCAGCGCGTGGTGATTGGCTGTGTATTGGTGACGCACGCTGACAGTGAGGGATCGTGTGGCAGCGCGTGGTGATTGGTCAACTAGAGTGGGTGCTCACATCGCGGTCCGCATAGGCTCCGCCCCCTCGGGAGCAGAGGACTATAAAAGGCGATGCGCGCGGGCGCTCGGGGAGTTGGTAACCAGTGAAGACGGAAGACGGAGGAGGAAGAGATAGGGCCCTGAGACCCCTAGCCCCGCTGTCCTTGTAAGGGCCGGGACCCTGTGTGGCTCAGAGGCGGGACCTTGGGACCCGCGGCCGGACGTCCTTGTGAGGGCCGGGCTGCGGGACCCAGTGGTCGTGATCCATACCCCAGCTGGGGTGGGTCTGTGAGTTCCCCTGGAAGCTACGGAGCTGGAGAGCCCGTGTGTGTGTAGCCGGGTGGAACGTGTAGTGTGAGCTGTAGTTGTCCACACGTGTTATTGTGGCTAAGGAAAGTGTTAATAAAGTGTGCTACCCGTCAAGTGGTCTCCCGCCGTAATTTACAATATTACAGATACATTAATTAATTGTAAACATCTCCCTGTGTTCCTCGATGAAAATGTACTTGTGTGTGATCCTCTGTTGTAACTTTGTATTGAGAAACACAAACACTTTTTATATTAGAAAGGTACAGTGCAGTATAATTGAATGGATGATTGTGATTAAACTGATATTTGTGAAAGCCACCTGTTATATATATATAATGTCTAACACAGAAGCATTAAACAATGAGCAGCTTTGCTCATTCACGTGTGTGCTGTGGTCATGTTCACCACCATTGTGAGTGTCCCTCACCGCGTGTTTGACTCCGCGGTTCCCGTGGGCTCAGTGAGTCAGCACTGTCCCTTCTCCCGTCCACCCGGGTTCAGGCTGTGTGGCAACAAGATCGGAGACAGCGGCCTCCGACTTTTAGCGGACGGGATGTTGGGGAGAGAAGGGAGTTTGGAGACGTTAAAGTGAGTAATATCCTGATGCACTCACACTTATATAAGTACACCTAAACAAATATATACACATATGCGGACACAAAACACGAAGATACTCAGTATAGCATAATAATGTTGTATTTTAACGTCGATTATAACTTTATTTTGTTTGCACTCCTCAATTAAGTTATTAGCCACACTTATTACAGCACTTTTCACCACTATTAAATAACAATACAATTATAATTGTCACATTACCTACTCTTACCAATGATATTGTTTTAAACGATATTATGTTAATCGATTATATTATCCAACGGCTTCGGAGGGAAAGGGGTACTGGATTTAAAAAAACACAGTTAATAGCATAATTATTTAAAATAGATTATTTTTGCCCATTCTTGAATAAGATGTTCATAGGTGTTCTGTATAATATAGTTTATAAAATAGTTTGCGATGTGAAAATCGCTTAAATAAATATACAAAGACAAAATAAATATCCTGCTGTAAAAAGTGACTATTTACTGTAACGCATTCACCACTCCAATATCGACGACTCTGCATGGGGTGATGTCCATACTAGGATCTTGTTCAACAACTTGTATTTGACAACAACCTGTGTTTGACAACAACAACTTGTGTTTGACAACAACTTGTGTTTGGCAACAAAAACTTGTGTTTGACAACAACTTGTGTTTGACAACAACCTGTGTTTTACAACAACTTGTGTTTGACGACAACTTGTGTTTGACAACAACAACATGTGTTTGACAACAACAACAACAACTTGTGTTTGACAACAACCTGTGTTTGACAACAACAACTTGTGTTTGACGACAACTTGTGTTTGACAACAACCTGTGTTTTACAACAACTTGTGTTTGACAACCTGTATTTTACAACTTGTCTTTGACGACGACAACTTGTGTGACGACAACTTGTGTTTGACAACAACAACTTGTGTTTGACAACGACAACTTGTGTTTGACAACAACAACGTGTGTTTGATGACAACAACTTGTGTTTGACAATCGTCTGACTCGTGCAGCCTTCAGATCGGTGCTCTGGCGAACGCCGAATTGCACGCAATTTTCGCCAGATCGCACTGTATATTTTCTGCTTCTATTACTGTAATTATTAGTCATGAAAAATGTATATACGTTCAGAATTTCATCGTTTAAGTTGTATGTAGTGTGTAATGTACTGTATATAGTATTAGACAATGAAATAAAGCATAGCTACTTGTTTTGTCACGCACATGGTGCCGATCGCCGGACTGGTACTGCCTTTGCAGCGGTTTCACCGGATGTTGGAAGCCAGATAGGCACGCTCTGGATATAATCGATGATCATCTGTATTTAACGTCATAGATTAAATTTTGACTTTAAACTTTCGTGATTGCAGGAATTCATATTCTTGGGTCTTTCGGTAAAGTCACATAGATAGGTTCGAATAAAATAACAAAAAAACTACGACGTTTCGATCGCAACACAAGCGATCGTCATCAGAAGAAAGAGCAGGGAAGCTGCTGAGGCAGGCTGTTTTAAAGGTTTTAATGGGTGGAGTCACCCACATTACCCTTGGACTTCACCCATTTCAAAACTTTAAAAAAGCCTGCCTCAGCAGCTTTCCCGCCCTTATTTCTCCTAATGACGATCGCTTGTGTTGCGATCGAAACGTCGTAGTTTTTTGTTATCTTTGTCATTTATTTGATTCTATCTACTTGACTTTACCGAAATACCCAAGAATATGTGCACAGACTCCACAAACACGACCCTCAACCACTGTTCCGTCAACCACCGCCACCTCTCACCATCCCTCACCATCCCCCACTCTGTGCCCAGACCCTCCACCCATCCTCTCTGCCCCCACTCACTATCTCTTCTCTCCCTGCAGCCTGGATGGGTGTTCACTGATGGACAAGTCGGTTTCCTCTCTCAGTGTCATCCTCAAGGCCAACACAGGCTTGAAGAGTCTCGTGTAAGCTCTGCTGTTCGTTTCTCCCAAGTGCTCTGTGCACGAACTGTGCTAATTGTTGGTGCAACGCGTCGTGAAGTAAACATTTAAATGTGAACACATTTAATCTTGCTGTCCTGCTTAATCGAGTCCACTTTTAAAATGTTTTACTGTAATCTTAACACATTTGTTTAATTTAACACGTAGGCTAAAGCAATATTCATATTGTTAGTAGATATGTAGTGGTGATACGCGCTGGCAGTAGGGATCGTGTGGCAGCGCGTGGTGATTGGCTGTGTATTGGTGACGCACGCTGACAGTGAGGGATCGTGTGGCAGCGCGTGGTGATTGGTCAACTAGAGTGGGTGCTCACATCGCGGTCCGCATAGGCTCCGCCCCCTCGGGAGCAGAGGACTATAAAAGGCGATGCGCGCGGGCGCTCGGGGAGTTGGTAACCAGTGAAGACGGAAGATGGAGGAGGAAGAGATAGGGCCCTGAGACCCCTAGCCCCGCTGTCCTTGTAAGGGCCGGGACCCTGTGTGGCTCAGAGGCGGGACCTTGGGACCCACGGCCGGACGTCCTTGTGAGGGCCGGGCTGCGGGACCCAGTGGTCGTGATCCATACCCCAGCTGGGGTGGGTCTGTGAGTTCCCCTGGAAGCTACGGAGCTGGAGAGCCCGTGTGTGTGTAGCCGGGTGGAACGTGTAGTGTGAGCTGTAGTTGTCCACACGTGTTATTGTGGCTAAGGAAAGTGTTAATAAAGTGTGCTACCCGTCAAGTGGTCTCCCGCCGTAATTTACAATATTACAGATACATTAATTAATTGTAAACATCTCCCTGTGTTCCTCGATGAAAATGTACTTGTGTGTGATCCTCTGTTGTAACTTTGTATTGAGAAACACAAACACTTTTTATATTAGAAAGGTACAGTGCAGTATAATTGAATGGATGATTGTGATTAAACTGATATTTGTGAAAGCCACCTGTTATATATATGTAGGGCTGTTACAGAGGGGCTGTTTGTGTAGGGCTGTTTGCATAGGGGCTAACGGATAACAAACACAGTGGGCGGGGACTCCGTGAGCACACGGGGTGGTGCCCGCAACGACGTCCGTACTGGACGGCGTGAGGGGGGTTTCGATCCTCTAGGGGGGTATAAAAAGGGTTGAGCCAGAGAGCTCGGGGCTCAGTCTTAGTGTAGTTAAGGGAAGAGAGAAGACCGGCCAGATAGGCCCTGGACTCCCCCTGGGACGCCGCCCTTGTAAGGGCAGTGCAGGCTGGAGCCAGTGGCGTGGTCCCGGAACCAGAGTCAGACCTCTGGGATTCCGGGTACCGTAGCCCGACTGACCAGTGTCGGGCCAGACAGCCTCCCCTAGCCCGTTAGCGGAGGACTCGGCTAGGAAGGCTAGCTAGGGGTGAATTCCCAGTTGTACGGGTGAGGGGGCCGATACATCCCTCCAGTATTGTAAGACATTGTGCAAATAAATACGTGTGCCTTACCCCGTTGTCCACGCGTCTTCAAGAACACTTCATCTGGCGTCAGAAGGACCAAGAACATGGACACGCGCCAAACAGCTCGAGCCAGGGAACAGCAAACGGAAGACGCCGCCGAAATTGTCGAGCCCGAGATGGCTCAACAAGACGACGTGCAGCCGGGGCCGGACGCGTTCTTGCCGGAGCGTCGCCAGGAAGAGGAGCAGCGGACAGACCACCTGAGGCTGGCTCACGAGAGGCTGGCGGAACTGCTCTACGCCGCTGCCGCTACGCTGGAGAACATCACACGGCTGGGGGCTGGTGGTCCACCGCGGGGCGAGGGGAACCGGCGTCCGGAGCGCCTTCCCGCCATTTCTGAAGATTCAAATTTTGAATTTCCCGCCATCGACGCGGCGACCGCTAGGGGCGTGGCCAACCTCAACCTGGGGTCCGACATCGGCCGCGCTGGGGCTGCCGCATCAACGACGGAGGAGGGCGCGTCATCAAAGCTGCGACAGGCGATGCCATCTGCCGTTCGCGCCGAGACGCAGCCGGGTCGGGGAGACAGCAGCCCACGGGACTCCACGGCAACTGCTGCGCTGCATCAAAGGCTGCCCCCGCTTAAAGAATTCGTGGGCGCAGAGGGCGACTGGAGCGGCTTCCGAAGACGCTTCCTCGCCCACCAAGAAATGGCTAAATGGACAGACGCAGAAGCTCTCAGCGCCCTGCCGGCGCTCCTGGACGGCGACGCGCTTGCCGCCCTAACATCGGCACCGAAGGAAAGGCGCTCTACGTTACCAATGGCGCTGCAGCTGCTGGGAGGGGTCTACGGACCGTCGGCGGAATGCAGACAGGAGTTCTACGACCGCAAGCGGGGAGAAAAGGAGTCGCCCCTGGCGTACCGAACGAGCCTCCTGGTGATGGCCAAGTCGGCCTTCCCCCGTATGGATGACGACGGCATCGACGCTATGGTGACGGAGAAAATACTCCTCCTGGCTGACGATCTTGACATCGCTGTCGTCGCACAGGAGGACGCGGAAATTACATCGCTCCAGGCGGCGCGGCTCCTCCACGCAAACCTCCTGTCGCTCCGGCGAAAAGCCAGCAGGGCATCGGCGGGGCGTGCGGTGGCTGCAGCCACCCTTCCGACGGAGGAACTCTACGCCGTCGACCACCGACGGCAACAGGCGACGAGTGCACGGCCGGGCCAGGACGGGTCGGGCCGTTCCGACCATTCGTCACCTCCGACGTCGCTCCCGCGGTGCTTTAACTGCGGCGTCCGGGGCCACGTCGCCTCGGGGTGCCGCTCTCCTCGTCAGCGCGGGACGACACCTCACCGGGACGACGGGCCTCATCCCAAGCTCCACCATCAAAAACCAGCGAGTCGCGGCACCCCACACGTTTGGCCCACACACACACCCGTCACGCACTCAAACACCGCGACGAGAGGGGGGCCGGTATCACGCACCATCGCACCATCACGCACCACTCCGGGTACCCATATCGAACCCGGCCAGTGGTCCGTGCTGGCCGATCGTGTGGTTGCCGCATCGTCGGGGTCGTCGGCCGTTGTGGGGTATATCGACGGGGTTGAAGTGCGCATCCTGGTCGATACGGGAGCATCGGCGACTATTATTTCGGAATTAATTTATAATATTCTCCCCGTCCGGAGTCGTCCCTTGATGCCAGTTAACATACCATTCTATGCGGCTAACGGGGGCTCACTTGGCATCATCGGACAAATTCGTGCCCAAATTTGTATCGGGGAAATAAAATTGTCTGGGCCGATTTTTGTTTCTTCCTCGCTGGCGGTTCCGTGCCTGCTGGGGACGGACTTCCTGGCCAAAATGCCGATTGTAATTTTGATCGACCAGGGGTGCATAGAGCTTCCATCGGGCAGACGCATGGCGTTTCTGCCATCGCCGGTTGCGACTCGGACGGCGTTCGCGACGGTGCCGGCGCTCGTGGAAAGAACGGTACGCGTTCCTCCGGGGACGCAAATGCTGGTACCCTTGAAACTTCGGCGGCCCCTCGTTAAGGGTGCTGGGGCACAAGGGGTACTGTTGGGACCGTCTAGGGCCGGGGTTAGTGGACCTGACTTACTACCGGCCCAGACCATAGTGAGAGGGGATGGTGAACCCTTCATCGCGGTCCTAAATGTGGGCTCGCGGACGGTGGTGATCCCACAGGGGACCGTGCTTGCTCACGCAACGCCGGTGCCGTGTGAGGAACCCGCCGTAAATTGCGTCAACACTGTCCCTGCGTCGCGACCGCATTCGGACAGCGATGAAGGGTGGCTCGAGGCGCTTTGTGCGGGATCGACGGACCTGTCCGATTCAGAGCGTCAACAACTTAAAACATTACTGCGAGAATTTTCCGACGTTTTTAGTCGAAATAAATATGATTTGGGTTGCACTCACTTGCTGCGTCACCATATTGACACGGGTGACAGCGCGCCAATTCGCCAAAATCCGTTTCGGTTGAGTCCCGCCGAAAAGGACCATGTTAAATCGGCTGTTGATGACATGTTGGCCGCGGACATCATTTCTCCTTCCACCAGCCCTTGGGGAGCGCCGATCGTCCTGGTTAAAAAGCAGGACGGTTCGTTGCGGTTTTGCGTTGACTTCCGGCGTCTTAATAAAATTTCGGTTGCCGACGCATACCCGCTCCCTCGGATGGATGAATCGCTTGACGCCTTGGCGGGAGCGCGATTCTTTTCCACACTCGATTTACTTTCGGGATTCTGGCAGCTTCCTCTGGATGATGAGTCAAAGCCTAAAACTGCTTTTCGTACACCGCACGGCTTGTTTCAATTCAACCGGTTGCCGATGGGCTTACACTCAGCGCCGGCAACTTTCCAGCGTTTAATGGAATTGGTTTTGGCTGGACTGCAATGGGAGTCGTGCCTCATTTATTTGGATGACGTTATCGTCTTTGGAAAAACCTTTGATGAACATCTCCAGAGGTTGCGGGCGGTTTTCCTAAAGATGCGGGCTGCTAATTTGAAATTCAAGCCCCAAAAATGCCATTTGTTGCGTGATTCGGTGCGTTATTTGGGGCACATCGTGGGACGCTCAGGTATTGCTACCGATCCCGCCAAAACGCAGTGTGTCAGCTCCTGGCCGACTCCCACCTCGGTGGGAGAGGTCAGGAGTTTCATTGGGTTCGCGTCGTATTATCGACGGTTTGTTGCTGATTTTGCGACAATTGCTAAACCCCTGCACGCTTTAACATCTAAAGGGGTTCGGTTCCACTGGGGTCAAGAGGAGGAGGCTGCGTTCCGCTCCCTTCGGGACGCCCTGGTGAAAGCCCCTCCCTTGATCTACCCTGATTTTTCGAAGCCCTTTTTGCTCGACACCGATGCGAGCAACACGGGTATTGGGGGTGTGCTTTCCCAGGTGGTTGATGGCGTTGAACGGGTGGTCGCATACGGTAGTCGGGTGTTGTCTCCTGCGGAGCAGAGATATTGTGTCACCCGTAGAGAACTGTTGGCAATTGTTTTTTTCATCCAACAGTATCGCCCATATCTGTACGGTCGGCATTTCACCGTCCGCACAGATCATGCGGCACTACAGTATGCCCTGCGGGTTCAACAACCATCGGGACAGTTGTCTCGATGGTTGGAGGTTCTCCAGGATTTTGATTTTGAGACCACTTACCGTAAGGGCGTTCGCCATACCAACGCGGACGCTCTGTCACGCATGCCAACCACCTTGGAATGTGCATGCCTCCTGGGGTCGGGACGTTGCAGACCTTCAGGGGACGCATCGGTTCCGATCCTGGCAGCCACCGACGACGACGAACCACTGCCTGATAATTCGATCGAACAACAGGGAAGGGATTCCCTGTTGGGGTTGCCCGTCACTGAGTGGGGGCGCCTCCAAATGGAGGATACCTCCCTCCTCGGGTGGCGTCGTCGCGTCGGGGGTGCTGGCCGGGTGAAAGGTGATTCGGGTGCATGGGAAATGGTACAGGGTCTGCTCATGCATTGGGACGCAAAATCACAGCGACATCGGCTGGTCGTCCCTTCGGAGTTGCGAGGCAAAGTGGTGTGGGCCGCGCATGAGCGCCTGTTACATCTGGGGACTCTAAAGACCCTTGCACTGATACAACTAGATTTTTTTTGGCCTGGTATGACAAAGGATGTTGGGGATCTTTTGAATTCATGCCGCGGTGTGCGCAACGGAAACCGCCGGCACGGGAGTCTAACCCGCCTTTACAATCAATCAAGGTGTCCAGAATAAATGAGCTTGTCGCGCTGGACATCTTGGGCCCATTTCCCGCCACCCCCAGGGGCAATAGGTATTTGCTGACAGGAGTCGAGTATTTTCGCGCTGGCCCATGGCCTGGCCCCTTGCCAACCAGTCGGCAGCAGCCATCGTGGACGCCTTTGTTCAGGGATACGTCCTGGACAAAGGTGCTCCGGAACGGCTGCTGACCGACCAGGGTAAAAATTTTTCAAGCAAATTACTTAAACAAGTCTGTGACCTCTTAGGCACAAAGAAAATTCGGACCTCCCCGTATCACCCACAGACAGACGGAATGGTCGAGCGCCTGCATCGCACCATTTCGTCAATGATGGCACAGCAGGTCTCAGATTCTCAGACTGATTGGGACCTGCATATTCAGGGGGTCTTGGCGGCATACCGGATGGCACCCCATGCAGCTACGGGATTTTCCCCCTTTTACCTTATGTACGGTCGCGAACCCGACCCGCCTGTTCGCGCCCAGCTGCAGATCCCCGACCCGCAAGGAAAAACTAAATTGGCTGACCACGTCAAATTTAATCTGGCTAAATTAACAGAGGCGCGGGATGCTGCGAGGTTGAACTCGGACCTCCGTCAAAAGGCGAACGAGCGCCTCAGGCTGGGTCGGGCGCATGTAATACAGTGGAAACCGGGGGACAGGGCATGGTTGCACTGTCCCCAAGTACCCCTGGCCACCTCCCCTAAGCTGGCGCGGCCGTGGCGGGGCCCTGTGGAAGTGGTCGAGGTCTTGCGACCACAGTGCGTGCGCATTCGTTGGGGGAAGCGGCGATGGTTCGTGCACCCCTCTCGGTTGAAACCTTTCGTCGCGGTACACAAACCCACTTCACACATGCGTGGCCAGACGTGTGGGGGGTCGACCGACTCACTAGCTCCGTCTCCACCGCGCTCACCTAATGCCTTGCCGGCCGTGCCACCTCCAGGTGCATCGGGACTGACGAGCCCGCACCCACCTGCTGCTGCAAGGGACGCCGAGGTTCCCGCGACGTCAGACGCGGACTCTATACAAAACGAACAACCGCCACCGGCGGGTTCGCCACCCGGGATTGCCCCGTGTGACGGGCCTGCAGCAAGGACACGCGCAAAAATGCGCAGACTCTTATAATGCATTGGACGAACATTTTTTTCTTCTTCTCTCTTATGTACGGTTGCGTGGTGCTGCGTCGGTGGGGAGCTCCTAACACATTTTTTTTTTGTGTTGTGTTGCATGTGTGCTGCGAGTTCCCTGCTTAACCTGTATATATGCGTCGCTCTTACGGTATTCGTATTTATTCAGGGGGGGTGCGTCGGATTGTTCCCTTCGGGGTTGTGGGTTTTGTTGTTGTCATTGTTGTTGTTGTTGTCGTTGTTGCTGTTGGTTCCTTCATGTTAGCGTTAAAAACGTTTTTTTAAGGCACACGCGGGTATCCAGGGGTTAAATAGCCTTTATTAAAGTTGTTGCAGCCGGGACGGCTGCGAGCTGTACAGGGGGGGGTGATGTAGGGCTGTTACAGAGGGGCTGTTTGTGTAGGGCTGTTTGCATAGGGGCTAACGGATAACAAACACAGTGGGCGGGGACTCCGTGAGCACACGGGGTGGTGCCCTCAACGACGTCCGTACTGGACGGCGTGAGGGGGGTTTCGATCCTCTAGGGGGGTATAAAAAGGGTTGAGCCAGAGAGCTCGGGGCTCAGTCTTAGTGTAGTTAAGGGAAGAGAGAAGACCGGCCAGATAGGCCCTGGACTCCCCCTGGGACGCCGCCCTTGTAAGGGCAGTGCAGGCTGGAGCCAGTGGCGTGGTCCCGGAACCAGAGTCAGACCTCTGGGATTCCGGGTACCGTAGCCCGACTGACCAGTGTCGGGCCAGACAGCCTCCCCTAGCCCGTTAGCGGAGGACTCGGCTAGGAAGGCTAGCTAGGGGTGAATTCCCAGTTGTACGGGTGAGGGGGCCGATACATCCCTCCAGTATTGTAAGACATTGTGCAAATAAATACGTGTGCCTTACCCCGTTGTCCACGCGTCTTCAAGAACACTTCATATATAATGTCTAACACAGAAGCATTAAACAATGAGCAGCTTTGCTCATTCACGTGTGTGCTGTGGTCATGTTCACCACCATTGTGAGTGTCCCTCACCGCGTGTTTGACTCCGCGGTTCCCGTGGGCTCAGTGAGTCAGCGCTGTCCCTTCTCCCGTCCACCCGGGTTCAGGCTGTGTGGCAACAAGATCGGAGACAGCGGCCTCCGACTTTTAGCGGACGGGATGTTGGGGAGAGAAGGGAGTTTGGAGACGTTAAAGTGAGTAATGTCCTGATGCACTCACACTTATATAAGTACACCTAAACAAATATATACACATATGCGGACACAAAACACGAAGATACTCAGTATAGCATAATAATGTTGTATTTTAACGTCGATTATAACTTTATTTTGTTTGCACTCCTCAATTAAGTTATTAGCCACACTTATTACAGAACTTTTCACCACTATTAAATAACAATACAATTATAATTGTCACATTACCTACTCTTACCAATGATATTGTTTTAAACGATATTACATTAATACAGTAGATCATCGATTATATTATCCAACGGCTTCGGAGGGAAAGGGGTACTGGATTTAAAAAAACACAGTTAATAGCATAATTATTTAAAATAGATTATTTTTGCCCATTCTTGAATAAGATGTTCATAGGTGTTCTGTATAATATAGTTTATAAAATCGTTTGCGATGTGAAAATCGCTTAAATAAATATACAAAGACAAAATAAATATCCTGCTGTAAAAAGTGACTATTTACTGTACCGCATTCACCACTCCAATATCGACGACTCTGCATGGGGTGGTGTCCATACTAGGATCTTGTTCAACAACTTGTATTTGACAACAACCTGTGTTTGACAACAACAACTTGTGTTTGACAACAACAACCTGTGTTTGACAACAACTTGTGTTTGACAACAACCTGTGTTTTACAACAACTTGTGTTTGAAGACAACTTGTGTTTGACAACAACAACAACTTGTGTTTGACAACAACTTGTGTTTGACAACAACCTGTGTTTGACAACAACAACTTGTGTTTGACAACAACCTGTGTTTGACGACAACTTGTGTTTGACAACAACCTGTGTTTGACAACAACAACTTGTGTTTGACAACCTGTATTTTACAACTTGTGTTTGACGACGACAACTTGTGTGACGACAACTTGTGTGACGACAACAACAACTTGTGTTTGACAACGACAACTTGTGTTTGACAACGACAACTTGTGTTTGACAACAACAACGTGTGTTTGATGACAACAACTTGTGTTTGACAATCGTCTGACTCGTGCAGCCTTCAGATCGGTGCTCTGGCGAACGCCGAATTGCACGCAATTTTCGCCAGATCGCACTGTATATTTTCTGCTTCTATTACTGTAATTATTAGTCATGAAAAATGTATATACGTTCAGAATTTCATCGTTTAAGTTGTATGTAGTGTGTAATGTACTGTATATAGTATTAGACAATGAAATAAAGCATAGCTACTTGTTTTGTCACGCACATGGTGCCGATCGCCGGACTGGTACTGCCTTTGCAGCGGTTTCACCGGATGTTGGAAGCCAGATAGGCACGCTCTGGATATAATCGATGATCATCTGTATTTAATGTCATAGATTAAATTTTGACTTAAAACTTTCGTGATTGCAGGAATTCATATTCTTGGGTCTTTCGGTAAAGTCACATAAATAGGTTCGAATAAAATAACAAAAAAACTACGACGTTTCGATCGCAACACAAGTGATCGTCATCAGAAGAAAGAGCAGTGAAGCTGCTGAGGCAGGCTGTTTTAAAGGTTTTAAATGGGTGTAGTCACCCACATTACCCTTGGACTACACCCATTTCAAAACTTTAAAAAAGCCTGCCTCAGCAGCTTTTCCGCCCTTATTTCTCCTGATGACGATCGCTTGTGTTGCGATCGAAACGTCGTAGTTTTTTGTTATCTTTGTCATTTTATTTGAATCTATCTACTTGACTTTACCGAAATACCCAAGAATATGTGCACAGACTCCACAAACACGACCCTCAACCACTGTTCCGTCAACCACCGCCACCTCTCACCATCCCTCACCATCCCTCACCATCCCCCACTCTGTACCCAGACCCTCTGCCCATCCTCTCTGCCCCCACTCACCGTCTCTTCTCTCCCTGCAGCCTGTGTGAGTGTTCACTGACATACAAGTCGGGTTCCTCTATCAGTGTCATCCTCAAGGCCAACACAGGATTGAAGAGTCTCGAGTAAGCTCTGCTGTTCGTTTCTCACAAGTGCTCTGTGCACGAACTGTGCTAATTGTTGGTGCAACGAGTCGTGAAGTAAACATTTAAATGTGAACACATTTAATCTTGCTGTCCTGCTTAATCGAGTCCACTTTTAAAATGTTTTACTATAATCTTAACACATTTGTTTAGTTTAACACGTAGGTTAAAGCAATATTCATATTGTTAGTAGATACATTAATTAATTGTAAACATCTTCCTGTGTTCCTTGATGAAAATGTACTTGTGTGATCCTCTGTTTTAACTTTGTGTTGAGAAAACACAAACACTTTTCAGATTAGAAAGGTACCGTGCAGTATAATTGAATGGATGATTGTGATTAAACTGATATTTGTGAATGCCACGTGTTATATATAAAATGTATAACACAGAAGCATTAAACAATGAGCAGCTTTGCTCATGAACGTGTGTGCTGTGTCATGTTCACCGCCATTGTGAGTGTCCCTCACTTACCGCGTGTTTGACTCCGCGGTTCCCGTGGGCTCAGTGAGTCAGCGCTGTCCCTTCTCCCGTCCATCCGGGTTTAGGCTGAGTAACAACAATATCGGACACTGCGGACTCCGACTTTTAGCTAACGGGATGTTGGGGAGAGAAGGGAGTTTGGAGACGTTAGAGTGAGTAATGTCCTGATGCACACACACTTATATAAGCACACATAAACAAATATATACACATATGCGGACACAAAACACAAAGATACTCGGTATAGCATAATAATGTACAGTATTTTAACGTCTATTATAACTTTCTTTTGTGTGCATCAATTAAGTTATTAGCCACACTTATTACAGCACTTTAAACCACTATTAAATCACAATTCAATTAGAATTGTCACGTTACCTACTCTAACCAATGATATTGTTTCAAACTATATTATACAGTAGATCATCGATTATCTGGCGGCTTCGGGGAGAAGGGGATGCCGGATTTTCAAAAACTCGATAATCGCATCATTGTTTAAAATAGACAACAACTTGTGTTTGACAACAACAACTTGTGTTAGACAACCTGTTTGACAATCGTCGGACTGATGCAGCCTTCAGACCGGTGCTCTGGCGAACGCCGAATTGCACGCAATTTTCGCCAGATCGCACTGTATGTTTTCTGTTTCTATGACTGTAGTTATTAGTCATGAAACATTTATATAGTGCAGTATTTTCATTGTTTAAGTTGTATGTAGTGTGTAATGTACTGTATATAGTATTTGATCCTGAAATCAAGCATAGCTACTTGTTTTGTCACGCACATGGTGGCGGTCGCCGGAATGGTACAGCCTTTGGAGAGGTTTTACCGGTTTCACCAGATGTTGGAAGCCAGATAGGCACGCTCTGGATATAATCGATGATCATCTGTGTTTAACGTTATAAATTAAAATTAATAATTTAATATAACGAACGGCTGCAAGCTTGACATTAATTGGCCACCCATACGTTTACATTAATAACACAACAACATGATCCTTATTAAAGCCATAAAGTCACCAATGACTCTTATACGCTGACCCTATACATTTTAACATTCTTTTTATCCTTAACCAATATACAGTTTAATCCAGCCTTGGCCTCGTAATGGGTAGCGTGGGCTTCTGTGATAATGAACTTTATAGCTTTTCGGATTCTCCAATTTAAATATTCAGATTTTGATTCTGACTGCCTGTATCTACAGTGGCCTTTAATGGACCAACGCAATGTTTAATAAAATATCGCACAGGCAGACCTCGCCGAATGCAAGGTGTTATGTTCCTGGAAAATGCCGTGTTGGACAAAGCCGCATTAAGCAAATAATAGACAAGTAGGGTTGCGTTGCTGGGTCCGCAATGATCACTACCTACCTCTTTGTTTAACTGATTCTACGAGATTTACTCCATTGTAATTGTATTGAAGGATGTTGAGTTGCTCTCCATTCTTGTGAGTGTACACTTTTTATTTTTTAATTTCACCCCACTCAGTGCCTCTTCTCCCTGTAGCCTGCAGGGCTGCGCACTGACGGAAAAATCGATCCCAGCATTTCATGACATCATGATCACCAACAAAGCATTGAGGGTACTCCGGTAAGCTCTGCCACTCGTGTCTCACATGTGCTCTGTTGCTACAGACAAAACAACTTGGATATCCAATTTAAAGCTTTTGTGACTGCAGGGATTCATATTATTGGTTCTTTCGGTAAAGTCATGTAGAAGGGAAATAAAAAAAAATAAAACAATAATAATTAAATAAAACATAATAACTATCATTGTTTGCTTTTTATTATTTCCCTTCTATGTGACTTTACCGAAAAAACCAAGAATACAACTTAGATTCGTTAGTAACACTGTGGCCTTAACCGAACAAATATGGAAAAGGCAATGTTTTGGGCAATAGGCCTCCTGCACATGACGTTTATGTGCTATCAGAGCCATTGTCAGAAGTGGGATTAGTAGTGGATGTATTCCAGTGCATGTAATATTCATTATATCAGATGCAGGCACATGGCCAAACCACTGGGAATGCCCCTGATCTCAAATCTGCAAGGTAAGCAGGCTGGAGCCTGTATAGTGCTTAGATGGTTGACCACCGCACATAACCACAGGCGTTATAGGCAGCAGAGCTAAGTTGCGGACAACAGACTGCGGTGTGCAGCACAATCTACCCTTGAACTATTCTATGATCCTAGATCTGCAGTCCCTGCCGTCACAGACCTGCAATGACCTGCGTGGTGAAGTATGGTAAAACAGCTATCATGGCATGGGGAGACCTTCATCCAGCGTGGTTGTTGTGGGGGCTGCGTGGGTCTCGAACTGTGGGGAGCTGCCCGAGTCTCCGGGTGAACCCGCGTCAGCGTGAACCTCTCTCTGCTGCAGGGTGAATAGCAATCGCTTCAGTGAGAAGAAGAAGCTGGAGCTGAGGAGCAAATGGACTCACGGAGGCCTGCATTTGCAGATTTAAGCTGAGGCGACGCTGGCCCTGCAACAGACTGAGCTGCCCCACGCGTGACTCGCACAGCAGCCCGGCGCATTTCACCTCCACGGCTCCGATCACCGGCACCAACTCTGAGCCGGGCTGAGACGACAATGAGCAGGGAGCTCTCTGTGAGCTCCACATGGAGCCGAGGGTAAACGCGGCTCCAAAATGCTGATGAGCGTGGTGATTCTGATATGTAAGTGTATTTATGAATGTGGTATATAGAAACGATGTTGGGGGTTATGGGGGAGGGGTGGCGGGGGGCATGCGGGGGGCGGGGATTTTAAATGGTCTGGCAGCTCACCATGGTTTCACTGAGTAGGAAAGTTTTTCATAAATGTGCATACATAGGGGTGTGTATCACACTCATGCACATATCCTCGTCTATGTATGACTTCAAGTCACCCTATATCTATTTAAAATTAATGTATTTTAACTTTCAATTGCGCTATGATCGGTCTAAAAATAATATTCCAAGTCGACTTCAGCTAGAAGGAATTTATGAATGATTATTTGTGCAATGTTGTCGATATCTTACATAAAAGTTGTTTTTCCTCTGAATTCTCTTTCATTGCTCTTTATTTATTAGTTTTCGATTTTGGTGTCTCAGATTACACTTGCAAATGAACTATCCAGGTTAAAAACCCAACTAAACAAATACACTGGATTACAAATATGGCTGATGTAGATGCAGAGTAACAACTACAATTTCACATTCAGGTGGTCAAGCCAGATAACCACGTCAAGAGTAGCGCAGTGTGTCGCTGTCATGACTCCTTCGTATTTGTGGATTGGACATTGCTTCATTGTATGTTGATTGTTGTGTTCTGGATGACCACAGTCGAACACTGGAGAGTTTTTCATCTTCCATTTGTGCATTAGGTATCCGCATCTGCCATGGTTTGTGCAGTGGATGCGGTTTAGGGTGGACCATGACCTTCTTGGAAGATCAAACCTAGGGATCTGCCTTGGGTCTTTCACAAGGTGTTAGTTAACATCTTGCCACAAGATGAAGTGAACACCACTCCGGTGTGCTCGGCATGGATGTTCAGTCGTGATTATTTTAATCCATTCTATCTCACGCCTGCCCACCGTGTCGTGGAAGTTTTTCCTGCATTTTTTTTTATTTGTGGAGCAGTTGCAGTCCTTAGAGCAGCGGACTACAAACCTATGACCTGAAATCAGTCGAGTGACAGAAGAATCAGTCCTGCCCCTCATACTGGGCGTAATGGTGAAATATAGCAAAAAAAGCGTTACTACAGATAATACATAGGAATGCCTTCATCTAGCAGTACAGCAAGCGGGTCTGTGAATTCCATCTGGTTGCCGAACTGTGAGTGTTATTTTCTTATGTGCAAAGTGGGCTTTTCTCTAGGTACTCCAGTTCCCTCCCACACAAAGCCAAACACCTGTTTCATGGAAATGGTCAGCCATCCCAGGGCAGGAATCTCTTAAAAAATGCGTCTTGGGATGCCGGTGATGTTTTCGTAGATAGATGGACAAAATTGTTATTATCATTATATTTGTAATTCTCTCTCTCTCTGCTAAGAGCACTCTTTCCCTCTCCTCCACACAGAAAGCAAAGACAAAGATCCCCTAATAGCCATACAGGCTCGAGAGTCAAGTGCTCTTTGGGACAATGGCTCAGCCTCACAATGTCTTATCTCGTAACACTCATGTCCCCATAATTCAGCTCTCCCCTGAGCGCCGTCTTCAGCAAATCCACTCGGCTCCACATTCTCCTTTACTGCATCAGTCCATCTCTTTTCCAGCCTGTGTGATGTCCGTTTAGAACCCTCAATCTGCCCCAACAGAAGCTGCTTGAGCATGTGGTGGCTGGGTATGTTGGCTAGATGACCCAGTCAACTCAAGCATTGCCCGTCAGAGGAGCTCACTTGATGGGAATGTCCAAATCTTTAAAGAATTTGTGAGCTCACAATCCAGCCTGGTTAAACCCAGGATGGATGGGCATCATGAGGATGGGGGACGATGCCCAACACCAACTGCAAGCGATGATGACATTATTTCTTACAACTTTCATCAGCTGGCTGAAACCAGGCTACTGTCGGTGTTAATTGGGTCCTAGAAGGACCACCACCACAGTGGAAGACTCGCAAGCGCATCTTTCTGTGACCAAGCCGATGGTCAGTGGGCAGATCAGCTACACGGTAGGTCCTGGTGTCAAGACCATGGACCCTCATTCCCTATTTTGTCACTACATATTCAAGCAGATCTTCTTGCTTGGACCCGGATTATGGAACATCATGTTGGGGATTAATAGCCCATGAGCTGCAGAGAAGTATAGCAACCTCCTAACATTGCTTTTTAGCTGATCTGCGCCCAGCAGCCTGTATCATATCCCACTCAGGCATTAATATAACTCAACAGGATGACTCTAAACCAAGGAGCCACTTTAGCCAGCACCCATTACAGGCCATAGAAGGCATCTGACTCATCGGCCTTGCTTGTTTTCATCCACAGATAATGGGGAGGCGAGCCCACCGTTACTTGAGCTTCATAGCTTCCCACACCTCATTCATTATTTTGTTCAAAAGAAGAGCCACTCCCTGTTTTGCAGTTTCCAATCCCGTGTTTAGGACTGTCCATGCCTCAGTGGTTGGTGCTATTAGGCCGTAAGGTGAACTAGGAAAAAGTGGCTAGAAAATGATTTTCGTTCCCACACCTGGGAACTACTTTTTAAATGATTTTTTTCATAGACAAAACCATTTTCGACTTTATGTTAAAAGTTCTCCGCAAAATACCCTGCAGTTTTTTTTCAAAATCCATAAATGTATATAATTGTGAATTGGAAAAAACGAAAATCTTATGCTGCTGGTTTTGTTTGTAACTTTATTTATATACATTTTAGCAACACCAAATATCTCTCAAACTGACACTTATACATGTACCTAAACACTTGAGACAGGTTTTGGTGCATTATATACTCAAGTGTGAATGTAGACCATGAAATATGGCAAATTTGTAGAAAATATGCTTCAACTTCACGGATTGGCACTAAGCTAAATTAAACATAAACATTTTAAATTTAGCAAAACTGTGCTGTTTTGTACATCAAAATTTTCAGTAGGTACTGTGTAATCACAGAAAGATACAAATATAAGCACACTTTGGCCCAAGTTGGCTGAAATGACTCGAAATGCTACACTGTCCCCTTGTTTTGGAATGCTGCCAAAAAAAATACAATTCTACCACAGATTCTTTACAGCTCAAAATCACCTTAAATTATAACACAGCGCATATTTACTCATCGGTATCATCCCTATCACTATCAGAGCCATCATCCCATGTAGGTCTTTCTTCTGTTTCCTGTGAAACATTTGTACAATTTTGGCACCGACATAAATCAGTACAAGACAGTCTTGCAGACATACAGGAACATCTTCCAGTCTCACATTTGCTATGCTTGCAACTGCAGTGGACTGCCTGCAACATACTTTCAGGGGCAGGATTTCTAGTCATCCAGGTCACTGTTAACTCACCATCCTCGAGGTGCCATCCATTGCCAACGGGTGAAGGGGCACACATTATACCTTTTCAGAGAATGTCTCATTATGGCTGCTTGGTAGTTTGCCCTTTTGCAGTGTTGGTACAGGGCGTCACTTGTAAGAGGCATGGATAGTTCTGGAAAAGCTGACGATGCCAGCACTGACTAAAGGATATGACACAGTTCCCAAGAAGTAAGACAGAATTTCCCGCAGGTGAATTTTTCTACTTTGACTTATGACGAGTAATCTGGAGAATAGTTTGTTGTCGGCACGTAGAATCACTTCCTTGCCTGCTGCAGATTTATTCTTTGTCTTTGCTTGGTCACTAAAGGTCTTCAGTTTTTGTGTTTTGATGGGAGCAAATATGTCAACTGATGGTGATAACAGTCTTTGGTCCATAAACTCTTTGACAGCATTTTCCCCCTTTTCCGGAGCTGCGAGCAAATCCCACATGATTTCTTCAGCTGCTACTGTCCCAGAGCTAAGACACACAATGCCATCTTGGTGTGTGTCAATAGGATTCAGCATGGAATCTAGGGTGGAAATTATTCTGGTCACAGCCCTTTCATCAGCATGAATTCGTGTGCTGTCAAGGTCTTTTCGTTTCCTTATATCGGGAGATTTACCTGCCCATTGCCTCACATTGTCTTGCTATGGCAGCCCTTTCATGTTGCGACAATATCCAGCGATATACTGCAGCCCGATTCTGTGTTAACCCTGTTCAACCACCCTTTGTCTTGGAATCTCTGTTGCATGTTTGCTCAATGGCCTGGTCACAAGCAATCGAGGTAAATACATGGACACTTTGACGTTGGACAGTCCACTGGCCTTTAACACTGAGCTCACTGTGGCAAGAAGGATGTGTGAGGGGCAAATTGATCATTTCCAGCGAGTAAGAAGATAAATACCTAGCATAATTTACACGATCGTACGCAAAAAAACATGCCATCATCAAGCGCACTGTTGACAGGTGAAGCTGCCAATCCGATTCTCGTGTTGCTCTCACAAATAGAAGGAGTATCTGTACCATGTCGATGTATGAACTACAGAAGGCAAACGTTGGGTTTTCTGCACTTCTTTTAACAAAGTCTTCATATTTCGAACACATTTTGTCAAATATCTCATTTGCACACAAAACAACCATTGTTCTGTCCGGGAATGCACATTTGATCTCATTGATGACATCCAGACACTCATATCTCTCCTCTTGTGGCAGAGAATCTAAGAAGGTGAGAAGTCTCATGCGTTGCAGACTCTCATACAGAAGTGTGTGTGCCCTCATGCTGCGGTTGTAATGATGACCACTGATCACTCCATTGATGGATCCTGGGGCAACAACTTTGGACTCAATGACTATGTCTTGCAGTCCTGCATCTCCAAACCTTTTTCCTAGAATGCTCAGGTAGGACATGCATGTGTGAAATTCACCTAGTCTAATCGCTTTACGCTGAGTAAAGTCATCATCTTTCCAGCGGATTTGCTGAGCTTTGGCATATATAGCTTTTTTAAAAAACTAACACTATATGGTCCAGTTCTAGCTGATTATAAATTTGGACACTTCGCTTCAGAATTGTGTTTACTGTTGACATCTCTGTCGGTGAAGCCTCAATGACTGGAAGATAATACAGTGCTGACTTTTGCAGAGTGCCATCACCTTGAAGTAATGTATGTAAACCTGTCCAGCTTGGTATTGTGCATCTTTCAGCATCCATGGACTTTACAAAAACATATGCCAGTTCAGTTTGTACAGCAGACACCGTGTTCAATTTGTATGTGTCCGCCTGTCATGGAACACTTTCCTGATGAAACAAGTTCTGTGGTCCTTGTCTATTAGACTGATGGTACTGTTCTACAGGGATGCTAGGGGGTTCTTTCAATGAGGGTTTTCCCTTCTGTAGTGGTTGTCTGTTTGTTGTTGACACAGGTTCAACTACAGAACTTTGCAGCATAATCCCATTTGTGTGGTGGGTAGTTCCACGACCTGACAGTGTCTCCTCCCCAAAGTCAATATTGTCCCACACAAGTACTGTAGGAACCTTCTTTGAGAATCCCTTTGGTATTTTGTCTCTGCCCTCTACTAGTTGAAGTTGGGCAAGTCTAGTGTCTAGACTGACAACTGTGTCCCATGCTGCACAATGTCCATGTCTATTTAGAAGTGACACAATTTGAGATTAACCTGTTAAATGGCTAACCGTTAGACCAAGACACAATGATTTAGGGGTCTGCCTCCGACCCTTAGATGCAAGATACACAATGTCTTGACAGATACATATCACTTTTAGGTTCAAATCATCTGGAATATCAACATAATGGGCCAGTGTTGGTTCCTCAGTTGCACCAATAATCCAGGAAATCAGATTGTACAGTTCAATTGGAACGACAGATTTTGCCTCGCTCACATTTAGGTCATCTGATGTGGGTGGCCACGGGCATTTCATACCGGGATAGTCACAAAGAAGCATCTTTAATATTAATGCCGTACTGTAAAGTGTCCTCGTGTCCTCTGCAGTATTGATGGAGGCCATTGAACTTGGTCTTTGTGGACCAGCTTTTGCACTAGCCCTGTTTTCAGTCACTTTCGCTAGTTACCTCAGTTGACTCTGTTGTTTCTGTACCTGATGGATGAGGTAGCCTGTCTATCAGCTTATCTGCAGACAATGTCTCAACGAAAACCATCTCACTTATGTTGCGCTTCTTGAGGGAGTGAAACACCAGCTGGGGGAAATCATGGGCCAACCTCCTACTTTTGAAATGTGAAAATGTGAGGGAATTATTAATTAATATTTATTAATATAAAATATTGCTAACTCACTGTTCTTCTGAGGTCACAGTAACTGATGCACTAGACTTTGTCAAGAACCTGGTGTACTGTCTATAACAGGACTTGTGGTATCGCACCTCCAGAGACACACAGTCTTTGTCTCGAATATGCACAAGAATGCAAGTGTCTTCCTTCATCTCAGCAGCTTTCAGCAAATTGCCTGTAAATAAATAAATAAAAACTAATTAAACTAATAAAAAACTGTGTTAAGAGTTAAACAATATTGAGTGTTCTGGCTGTAGCTGTATGCAAAACAATGCAAATCTGTCTCTGACTGTAAAATAAACATTACATAAATTATGTAATTGTAATTGAAAGTTAGCCATGGTACCCAGCATAAGGGAATAAAAGTTCAAACGTGTGTTTGTGTGTGTTTTGTTTTTACCTACGTGCTGACAACGTTTCTGCCTGTGAAAGATGGTCCTTCTGGCGTTTGCCTCCCACAGTAATGTACTTGTCCGTTTTCTTACAAATTATGCACAAGGCAGAAAGCACAGGACCAGCACAAGCTACTGGCAGGCCGGTCCTGGACCTAAGTTTTTTTGCGGGACAATCAACTGCAGCGATACTAACGTTACTACCCGATGGCACAGACTGGCCTTGATCTTGAGCTTCAGGACGCTGTGTGGCCCATTTCTCGGCTGCATCAAAGCGCTTTTTGTCAATGAAACGCCTGTAGCGAGTGAAACCCAGCGTCTTCGGGAACATTGTCAAACTCGATTTCTAGACAATGTTTGTATGTTTCTGCTATTCTCCGATTCTCACCTTGCAAAAAAAGCCACCGTTTGACGCAGTTTCTGAATGTATCCCACCGTGTCCATGTAAAATCCTTTGTTTCTTCTTTCTTTATGGATGTGAGATGCATGTAGCATTGTTTAAAATACTTTTTACGGACTTTTGAATGAGGTCTGGCCGTAATTTCCTCCTCTTCACTACTCGACATTGACAACAAGGGCGCAGACATCTTGGACTAATGTTTACCTCTCGTCCCAAAAAAGCAGCCACCTTATTGGTCTAGAGGGAAGCACGTGACGCAAAGCCTCATCACTGATGATCAAAATATTATTACGCGAGGAAAGAAATATTGCCGACTTTAAACAATAATAAAAAATAAACTGCAGGATTAGACATGGAGAACTTTTATTTTTCACAGCCAACAGCAATAATCGTTTTATTAGAATGAAAAGAATTTAGTGCCCCATATATGGGAACGGGATTAAACGTAAAACGTCTTCACCTTACGGCCTATATGCAACCTACGACTAAAACTAAAACGTATATCCAGAACGCGATGAGAAGAGGAGGCACTCGAGAACAATGAGACGAAGTATGCAGAGGAAATATTGAGCAGAATCAGGGGGCAAAAAAATCAAAGACCTTAGATGGGTACAAACTTAGTAATCATTGGAAAGATGTCATCAACCATGCAAAAAATATTTAATTACACATTGTTGGACCATCTTATCTGACAGGCACTATTTTTTACTTTACCGAGTGTTAACATCCCTAACGTTTAACAGTACACTCTTTGTCAGCCAACATTGGTATAAACATGGGCAATTTCTTTCCTTTCCTATTATGTACATCCACAGTGACTTGCGCATAAACACGTCCTTGACCTCGACCACGAGTACCCCGTCCCTCATGGGCATTTTCTTTCCTTTCCTATTATGTACATCCAGTGACTTGCGCATAAACACGTCGTTGACCTCGATCACGAGTACCCCGTCCATCTGTTAGCCCCGCCCTCCCCCTCCCGATACTTTCCATTCATTGGCTACCACATTCTGATAAGCCCCTCCTCCCTTAAATGGTACTTAAGAGCCTACATCTTGAATCCCTCCCTCACTTGATGCAGCTAATCTGGCTGTGACGGTCCCACCTGATGACGGAGACTTGTGTTGCCTCCGAAACGTCGTGATTTTCATTGTTTTATTTTTATAAATTTTTATTTCATTTTTTACCTACGTGACTTAACCGAAAGAACTAAGAGTAGGAAGAGAGATATTACGGAGACACGGACTTTGGAGACAACTCAGTGTTTATAATTGGTGCTTACAGCACGCACGGCGTCGCTAGGCAACTGAGCGTGAGGATTGGGGGGGGGGAGATGGTGTTCTTCATTTGAGGTTAGAAAAAATATTATTTGCAACCAGCAGCAAAAAAAACATCATCGTCAACATCATCATCACGACTCATTCCTATTGGGTTCCAGTTATGGTGATGGTGGTTGCTTTGGTGATGCTGATTACTACGATGATTGCTGTGGTGATGGTGGTTTGCTGCTAGAGTGAATGTGGTGTCTATGCTGTGATTGCAACTATGGTGACGGTGATTGCTGTGTTGTAGTTGCCATATTAGTGGCTGTGGTGGTGATGGTGGTTGTTGATAGACTGATTGTGGTTGCTATGCTGTGGTTGCTGCTACAGTGATGGTGGTAACTACGGTGATTACTGTGGTGATGGTGGCTGCTGCTATGGCGATGGAAGTTGCTACGGTCATGCCGGTCTCTATGGTGACCGCCGCGGTGATGTTGGTTGCCGCGATTGCTACGGCGGTTGCCGTGGAGATGCACGCAGTGGTCCTGGCAGTAGAGCAGTTCCAGGAGCTCCTGGGCGCAGGACTCCTAGGTGCGAGTCCGGAATGAGACGCGAGACTTGCAGCTGGAGAGCTCCGCCTTGTGAGACTCCCAGCTACGCGATCAGCGCTGCCTCAACGCATCCAAGGGGTCTTGGGAGAGACACGGAGACTCGCGAACTCACACAGACACACGCAAAGACTCGCAAAAAAACTCACCTCATGATTCACGGACTCGCATATAGACTCACACGAAGACTCACGGAGGCTTACACAGAGACTCATATAGAGACTCTCACAGCTTCACGAGCAGCGCTGCCACTCGCTCACAACTCACCCACCCGCTCATCCACTCGCTCACCCAGCCGCTCATTTGCTATACAGCCAGATAATACAACAAATCACTAAACTTAAACACCCAGTCGTTCATAAAAGTTGAAGGCAGTATAGGATGATAGTAATTGAGCAAATGCAGAATCGCTGAACCGGAATTGACAGCTTTAAAGCATTTAGCGCGGGGTCCTTGAAAGTCCGGAGCCCGTAGCATTTGTAGCTACTTGTGCTACTAGGATCATCCGGCACTGGTGCGAAGGACAGTCTAGAGACTTCATTCAGTTGCAAACATGATTATCACGTGTAAAGAAACACATGCACTATGCACATACGGGTGAACAAACCACACGCACATGTACACCCTATAATTGAAAGG
This sequence comes from Lethenteron camtschaticum, assembly GCA_018977245.1. Lineage (NCBI taxonomy): Eukaryota > Metazoa > Chordata > Hyperoartia > Petromyzontiformes > Petromyzontidae > Lethenteron > Lethenteron camtschaticum. The sequence continues at coordinate 140,844 of WFAB01001304.1, read as the reverse complement.
CGTACGTACATATAGCGTGCATTTAAGAAACGACACTCAATGTTTCTCTATATATTGCTTGTTTGCGGAGCAGTAGTAGAGTGGTCAGAGCATTGTCACTAACCAGGATGTCCAAGTTAAATTTCCACTCACGGCTAATATCAGTGACGAATAGCTGAAACGGTGCTAAGCCTCCCCTAGGTTGACCCGGCCTTAGTTGGTGCAGCGCATCAACGTCAGCACGTGGGAGACACAGGCGGCCAGGCGTGGTGCTGGCCTCCCCTAGGTTGACCCAGCCTTAGTTTGTGCAGTGTATCAACGTCAGCACGTGGGAGACACAGGCGGCCAGGCGTGATGCTGGCCACGCCGCTCCTGCCATCTAAATAATCCCATTCTGTCACCGCATTGTGCTTGTTATGTCAAGCACCTTGAGATAAGGCACTCTATAAATATACACCACCACCGCCCCCACCACCACTACCGCCACCACCACCACCAAGAAGAGGAACAGATTTATTTATTGGGTCCGGAAGTGGCCTAAGTGCAAGTCGGCCATAAAAAAAAACATTCAAAATTACACCGCCCCAATTAAAACATTAAACACAAAGACAAAGGTTGTCTGTATAACCTCAAATGACTCTTGAGGCAAGTGCTTTTAGCGAGCACCTATGAAAGCCAGCACGGTACACAATGAGGTGGGTGGCAAGCAGCATGCCCGGCTGCCGTTATCTCTCGAGTGGTGATGTTTACACACCGCACCAGTTATTCATTGGAGGCTGAGTCGACAGGGGGTTATCCCAAAACCAGTTTAGTTCATCGGTACTGGTGTTTTTTCTAGATTTGAAGTTTTCGTGACTGCAAGGATCCATATTCTTTGGTTATTTCGGTAAAGTCACGTAGGTTAAAATAAAAAAAACTAAAATGAAAACAATTAAATTAAATCACGACGTCGTGACGTCGTGATTTAATTTAGTTGTTTTAATTTTGTTTTTAAATGTATTTTTACCTACAGTACTGGTGTTGCCAAATTCATCCCGCAATACGCGAAACACTATAATTACCGGATGCAACGCATACCCACACGCACACAGGCTTGTGCATGTGTGGGTGGGTTATTAATACAGCAGTATGCAGCATGGCGGTCAGTCGGCACCATACGCAATACACGTTTGTTATTCATGAGGGTGCACATCCTGATGTATTCATTGGCTAATCACCCGAAGCCACCGTGTGAGCTGAGTTTCTCCATCATTACCGGGTGCTCGATAGAGTTGAGAAATGCACTGCGGTCGATACTCAGAGAGTCATCGTTTAGAGGATCCTGAGCAGCCCGTACATATTAATGGATAGCAATGATGGTCCCAGCTGCTGACTTGTACACCAGGAGTGAAGAATTGAGAGGAGGCTGTGGTCCCAAGAGAATTTAACTCCTTCAATTTGCTTTGAATTGAGTGACATCCTGATGGCACCACACGGTTCAGACGCGGCCACCAGCTCAAAAAAACACGTACAGAACCCTGCACAGAGAAGCATGAAGAGACCCGTGCTCGAAATCACACCAAGACAGAGGAACGCTCAGATGAGAGAACATACACAGTTAAGAAACCTCCTCATGTTGACCATGATGATTAAACCAAGAGACGGAAAGAGCAACACGCAGATGAAAACTTTTCTGGAAATGCCGATTTCCGATAATCAAGAGTAACTTGGAGGGGAGGTGGGAGGCTCATGCACAGGTGCTGCTGGGGCCGATTGTCACAGCGCAGGCGTCACGAGAAGTGACGTTGGTTTGGGGAGGCCTTCATCCAACAGTGGATTTACCACTGGTGATGATGCCGATAATGATGATGAATGCATGGGCAGTCCACTCACATTCGTGCATTATCAGGTGCACGTCCACTCCCCTAGTCACCCCTCCACTAATCTCAATCCCCGAGTCACCCGTCCACTCACCTCACCCCCATTCCCCAAGTCACTCTCATTTCGACTTCTCCACTCTATCGCCAGTCGCCCTGAGGAGGCCCAACTCCGGAGCCTCCCCCAGTGCCACGTTCACTCTCAGCACGACCATCGTGCGGTGCCACCCCCTCCTCTGCTGCATCCCTCCAACTCTTCCTCCACCATTGCGAGAATCAGCTCCACGAAGGGCCCCACGCTGTCCCCGTCCCTCAATGGACTCGTGTACTTTGTTGATGAAAGCCATTTAATAAAATAATGATAATTAATTATGCACACACACAGGTCACCAAAGTAGCCTCAATAGACATGTTAGGGCAAGCTGTGGAGGCTCGTGTGCTTGTGCAGTGGAGCATTAGAGGGGTGGTATGTATGTTGAACTATTTTTGCACCTAACAAAGCCAACCGTGCTAATCGGAGGTGCAGCAAAAGCCCAACAAATGAAACACAAAAAGTAGTTATAAAGAAATTCGTTTTCAATCTAGATGTAAAAGTGCACAGCTCCAGTGGCTTCTGAATATCAGAGGGAAGAGCGTTCGAGACGGCCACAGAAGCGCTTCTGAAAGCGCGACGCAGCGACCGTTTTTGTTCGATGGTTAGCCAAAATCCGCTGTGGGGATGTGATGTGGCCAACACCATGCACGCGGCCGCCTTTGTCTCTCCCAAGTGCTGATGTTTATTATAGACACTGCACCAGGTACTTATTAGGTGAGTCAACCAGGTGAAGGCTCAGGACTGGGTCACACGGACGCACACACACAGAAAAAAATGCCATATGTAAAATCCAGAGGCTCCTAAGACAATGGAAGTGTAAGAGGGATACAGCTGCTACATGGATGAAGGCGTAATAGAGAAATTTGTGTTATGGTTGTGCTGCTCACTTGAAAACAATAACAAAAATTCCACCGCTCATTCATCTTTGATTGAAAAACGCTGGGTGAGACCTGCGACATGCGAGTGAGCACACCCGCTCGCTCACAAACCCACAACACTCACCCAGTCAATAAACATGTTACACATCCTAAAAATGACCCAGCGTGTCCTGGGGGAGACCTGCAACATGCTATTGAGCTCACCTCTTCACTCATCTACTCACCCACTGTTGCTATGTTACCCACACACTCGTTTATCTTAACAGATTATAATAATTGACATTTAGCTCCTGAAGATATTGCTACATGCAAGAAAACGCGAGTGTGTGAGTGATTGATTGTGTAAGTGAGCGTCTGATTGCGTGAATGAGTGAGCATGTGAGTGCGTGTGTGAGTGTGTGAGGTGGACGGTAGTGTATCGGCGAGTGCACTGCGCTACAAATCTGGTGATCCGAGTTCAATTCTCGCTCACTAGTCTGTGGGTCTCTGTGAGTCTCCGGGTCTGGTAAGTTTACTGGTCTCTGTGTGAGTCCATGGGTCTAAATGTGAGTTCACGGGTCTCTGTTATCATCATCTGTGTTTGAATGAGTCGATGGCTCCGTGTGAATGACTCCAACTCTCTCTGTTCGAGTGGGTTTATGGCTTTCTGTGCGAGTCTATGGCTCTCTGTGTAAGTGAGTACAACATATCCTTGCTTAACGTGGGGGTTACGTTGTCGAAAATTGCTGCTTAAAGCAATTTTACGTGAAGCAGAAAACTTGTCTATAAGGAATAACGGTGAAGGGGGAGGCTCCGTTTCAGCAGAAACTTATATTATTGTTTTTAATTGAGAGTACAGTACACTGTTTTCTATGTCTATGTTAAATGTGTTGTGTATATGTAGAAGATCTATATTAGAATCTTTATTTATCCTGGAGGAATCTAAAAAGCCCTTTTTCACAGATGTTCAGTCGGGGTGGTACAGAAAGATACAAGAACAAACGATGCAAAAACACAATCGGAGTGCAAAGTATAGGAAAGTTAAGCAAATCACAAAAAAATGAAAGTAATTTTTTTTATCTTACCAGGTAAAAGCCCTTTAAGCTATTAGCTTATTTTTCAGAAGCGACCTGGCCACAAATGATAGTTCAATGAAGTGGCTTGTGACGTGGAAATTTATAGCAGCTAAATAATCTAAATAATTGCATGACAGTCATTAATATACATACAAAGTACGTGAAAGGGAGATATGGCGAGTGAAAACTATAAGGGAGTGAGATAACAATACACACACTAAGATGGTAGAACAAAGGCTGAGGAAGAGGAAGACACGTCACATAACACAGCGAGCACCAGCACAGCATCAGCTCCCAGCATCACAGAACAACACTGCCAACACCCACACCACTCATAAGAGCAATCCGTCATGTGCTACTCGAGTTACAATCACCATGCTCTTTGGTTCTTTCGGTAGTCACGTAGGTAGAAAAAAGAATAGATCACGACGTTTCGATCGCAACACAAGCAACCGTCATCAGGTGAAAAAAATATATCGAGAAAGCTGCTGAAACACGAAGTTATATAGGCTTGAGATAAGTTGAGCCCAAGGGTAAGTGGGCGGGGCTGGAGGTGGAATTTGCATGTAAATACAACACCGGATCGTGGAAAAGGAGAGACACAGACACCGAGAGACACATCCACACACAGAGAGAGGCACACAGAAAGAGACACACACAAGAGACGCATGTCTCTCTAGTATCAATGTTTACACACCATAAATGGTCCTTATTTGAGGCTGAGTCGACATAGGAGAGGCCCAGAACCGGTTCAGATAATGGTCACTGGCCTTGACCATGAGCAGGAATCAAACTCGGTGTGCCAGTTTCCTGGCGCGGCGCACTGACCACTGCAACACCACTTCCCAAAGTTATCTCATCACGCATTCATTCACACTACCTCACCACTCACCGACCCACTCATTCTCCACCGCACTCACCTTCTTTTCTTCCCATCCTGACCCACTCACCCTCTTGCTCATCCACCTACACCTTCCATTACTCACCTATTGCATAACTCACTCACCCTTCACTCGTTGAACTCGCTGTTATACCCCAGCCATAACACACTCACCCATAACTCACCCCTTCACCCTCCTCACTCACCCACGTGCCCTTCCCTCACTGCTCAGACAGTAACACTCACCCTCCTCACTCACCCACGTGCCCTTCCTCACTGCTCAGACAGTAACACTCGCCCACTCACTCACCTTTTTCCTAATACATACTCTCACTCACTCATCGCTCAGCTACCTCTTTATACCGTCACCCACACAATCACTGCCCTCCCTGCTCACCTAGTAACTCACCAGTCACCCTCTTATTCACTCACCTTCACCATTACACGCTGCAATGGGAACCACTGTCATATGAACAGCACCAAAATGAAGGACGCATGCTAGTGATGTTGATCTTATCGTTTAAGGTTTGCTCACAGTAATTACCATGTCTGCATGTTTAGTCAGATGTTGTGCATCAGGAGCTGTGCAATTGTGACTGGGAAAGGAATGTGCGACCACCAAAAAGAAGAGTTTACAGTGCCACCACCTATGGGCACGCTCACCAGCGTCGACTGCTTGCTGTAGTCAATCCAGCGCAGAGTGGCAACGTTGGTGGACTCGGCGTAGTTGAAGCCACTATTGAAGCCACGGTTGAAGCCAGCGTGGTACCTGTGTAGGGATTATTACGGGAGAAACGGCGGACAACAAACACAGGGCTGTCGGCACTCACATACACGGGTGGTCACACCGACGTCCGCATCCGTTATTGCCCACGCCCCCAGCCCTCGGAGGCGATCCCTATAAAAGGTGGAGACCCAAAGAGCTCGAGGCAGTTCGACACGAAGCTGACCAGTGAAGATCCAAGACTCGGAGATTAGGCCATGGGACTCCCCGGCCTCGCCATCCTTATAAGGGCCGAGCCGGGTAAGCCAGTGGCGCGGCCCAAGAGCTTCCAGACCGCTGCCCTTATCAGGGCAAGGCTGGTTAGCTGGTGCCGAGATCTGTGCTTGCCAGGGCCAGATCAGTCAGCCTCCCGTAGCCCAGTAGAGGAGGACTGGGGGACAGGACAGAGGGCTTAGTACTAGGGTGGGTTTCCCATAGTACGGGTGAAGGGGCCGATACCCCTTCAACTATTGTACCTGTCCCTGGGTTAATAAACAGAGTGTGCCTCAACTTCGACATCGTCTCCTCGAACTTACTACATCTGGTGTTGGAAGTGGTCCAAGCATGGATACGAGACGGAAGACTCGTGCCCAAGACCCAGGAGAGGATGACGACGAGGGAGGGGCGGTGCAAGACATCACCGCCGACGTACCTGCACAACTGCTGCCGGCTCCGACATCGGCGGGGTCGTCGGAGAGGGCCGGGACGTCGACTGACGAGTTGGCGTTGGCTCACTCACGGCTGGCGGAGCTCCTGTATGCAGCGGCCGCCATGCTGGAACAAATAACTCGCCTGGGGCCGGGAGGAGCGACGCGGCGGGAAGATTGACAACGCCCGCCAGAAACTCCCGCCTTTACAACAGCGGGGAGACTCGAAATTCCCGCCACGAAGACAGTAGGGGCAGAGGGAGGAGCCCCAGCTCGTCAAGCGGGGGACGGAGCCCAGCCAGCAGCCGCCACGTCATCGGCGGAGGCGGGTCGCAGTGGCGGCCTATCAGGGGTTGCAACGTCACCACCATCGGACGCTAGCACCGACCAAGCCCCGACCAGCACGTCACTGACGGCGCGACACCCATTAGAGTCCGCCATTACTCGTACAGTACGGGGATGCGATACGGATGCTGCAAGAGGTTCAGAGACGGAGCCGACATTCCAGCAACGCCTGCCGGCCCTGCAGGTATTTGTAGCAAGCGACGGCGATTGGGGGGGGGTTCCAGCGCCGGTTCCTGGCCCACCAAGAAATGGCGGGCTGGTCGGACATTGAGGCGCTGTGTGCTCTCCCGGCGATGCTGGACGGCGACGCCCTGGGCACCCTCACCGCTGCACCCAAGTCGGCACGCTCCACGATTCAGTCGGCGCTGCAGCTGCTGGCCACCGTTTATGGGCCGCCCTCCGATTGTCGCCAGCTCTTCTATGAATGGCAGAAGGGCGACAAGGAATCGCCACTTGCTTATCGCACGGCCCTGCTGTCATTGGCGAAAGACGCTTTCCCGCGTATGGACGAAGAAGGGATCGATGCGATGGTGGCCGAGAAAATGTTGCTGCTGGCCGACGATTTGGACTTCATCATCCTAGCACAGGATGATGCGGATATGTCATCATTGCGGGCTGCAAGGCACATTCACGCCAATCTCATCTCCCAGCGGAGGAAGGCAAACAAAGCAGCTGCACGACACACCGTGGCGGCGACCTCTTCCGGAATGGAGGGGGCCTTCGCTGCGGATCGTTCTGCAGGATGGCGATCTGCCGAGCGACCGGCTCGGGACGTTCCGAGCCACCGAGATCAGCCCAAGTCCTCTGGAGCGCTCGTCGTCTGCTATAATTGTGGCCTCCGGGGCCACGTGGCGTTCGGATGCCGGGCTCCTTGACAGCGCGGAGCGAGACCTGGAGCTGCGGACGGCCCTCCCCACAAGCCTTCGCAACATCCTCGGGCAAGTCATGGCACCCCACATGTTCGGCCTGCACACACACCCACTTTCCTCTCACAAGGTCCGACACACGATTCTCGGGGTTTGGGTGCTGGTGCGTCGGGTCGCGGCATGTCGGGGAGGGCGCTCCAACCGGGCCAATGGTCCGAGTTGGCTCACCGGGTTGTGGCTGCATCAGCGGGGTCGTCCGTTGTCACGGGGCATATTGACGGGGTGGAGGTACGGCTACTGGTCGATACGGGAGCTTCGGCAACTATCATTTCGGATTTGATTTATAATATCCTGCCCGTTCAGAGTCGCCCGTTGCTCCCTGTCGACATACCGTTTTACGCTGCGAATGGGGGCTCGTTGGGTATTATCGGCCAAATTCGAGCGCAAATTTCTATAGGGGACATTAAACTATCTGGCCCGGTGTTCGTCTCCTCCTCGCTGGCTATTCCGTGCCTGTTGGGGACAGACTTTTTGGCCAAATTGCCCATCAAAATTCTGATTGACCAGCGATGCATCGAGCTTCCATCGGGCCGACGTATTACGTTCCTGCCTGCCACCCCTGCCTTGCATACTGCCTGTGCTACGGTACAGGCGCTCGTTGCTCGGACGGTGCGTGTACCCCCGGGGGCACAGATGTTAGTACCCCTGCGGTTGCGTCGACCGTTCGATAAAGGGGTCTCTGACCGGGGCATTATGTTGGGACCATCTAGAGCCGGGGTGAGTGGGCCAGATCTGGTGACGGCCCAGACTATTGTTAAAGGGGATGGGGACCCGTTTATCGCGGTCCTCAATGTCGGGACACGGACGGCAGTGGTTTCGCAGGGTACCGTGTTCGCACATGCGGTTCCGGTACCTGCGGAAACGCCGATCATTGGCCAGGTGGCCACCGATTCTCAAACGCGATTAGCCTCAGACACTGACGAGGGTTGGCTGGAGGCGTTGTGTGCTGAGTCACCTGACCTGTCCGATGCACAACGTGCTAAATTACGCGCCTTATTGCGAGAATTTTCCGACGTCTTCAGTAAACATAAATACGATATCGGATGTACCAAATTGCTACGCCACCATATTGACACCGGTGACAACGCTCCTATCCGCCAAAATCCTTTTCAGTTAAGTCCCGCCGAAAAGGATCATGTCAAATCGGCTGTAGATGACATGTTGAAATCTGACATCATTTTCCCTCGACCAGCCCTTGGGGTGCACCCATAGTGTTGGTTAAAAAGCACGACGGGTCCCTAAGGTTCTGCGTTGATTTCCGGCGATTAAATAAGATCTCGGTGGCCGATGCTTATCCGCTTCCTCGAATGGACGAATCGCTGGATGCCCTCGCGGGATCGCGATTCTTTTCCACTTTGGATTTGCTCTCAGGATTTTGGCAACTTCCCCTGGACGACGAATCTAAGCCCAAAACAGCTTTCCGAACGCCGCACGGCCTCTTCCAATTCAATCGCTTACCCATGGGATTACACTCTGCTCCCGCGACGTTCCAGCGCCTGATGGAATTGGTCCTCGCTGGCTTGCAATGGGAGGTGTGTTTGATTTACCTGAATGACGTTATCGTATTCAGTAAGACGTTCGAGGAACATCTTGATAGGCTTCGGGCCGTCTTTCTCAAGATGCGCGCTGCTAATTTGAAATTCAAGCCACAAAAGTGCCATTTGCTGCGCGAATCTGTTAAATATTTGGGTCACATCGTCGGCCGGTCAGGCATCTCAACCGATCCCGCCAAAACGCGTTGTGTCAGCTCCTGGCCTACTCCCACCTCGGTGGGGGAGGTTAGAAGCTTCATCGGCTTTGCTTCATATTACCGCCGGTTTGTCGCGGACTTTGCTTCCATCGCTAAGCCACTACATGCCTTAACGTCAAAAGGGGTCAAATTTCATTGGGGGCCGGTGGAGGACGCCGCTTTTGTCTCTCTTCGGGATGCCCTGGTGGGGGCCCCGCCGTTAAGCTACCCCGATTTTTCCATGCCCTTCGTGCTCGACACGGACGCAAGCAATACCGGGATTGGAGGCGTGCTGTCACAAATTGTGGGTGGCGTGGAGCGCGTTGTGGCTTATGGTAGTAGAGTATTGTCTCCGGCCGAGCAGCGGTACTGCGTCACCCGCCGCGAACTGTTGGCTATCGTGTTCTTTATCCAACAGTACCGGCCATATCTGTACGGCCGGCATTTCACCGTCCGTACAGATCATGCGGCGTTGCAGTATGCCCTACGAATTAACCAGCCATCGGGGCAGTTGTCCCGATGGCTGGAGATCATGCAGGATTTCGATTTCGAGACAACTTACCGAAAGGGGATTCGCCACACCAATGCCGATGCCCTATCACGCCTGCCGATCGCTCCGGATTGCACTTGTTTCTTGGGTTCGGGCCGTTGCAAATCGGCAAGTGACGGCCGGGATCGGGTTCTTGCGGCCGCAGTTGATACCCCTTCGGACGCTGGTCCTATTTCGGGGGGAGGGAAAGATTCCCTACTAGGCTTGTCAAGTGCTGAGTGGGGTCGCCTCCAAATGGAGGATGCGACCCTCCTGGTGCTATGACGTCGCGCGGAAGGATCAGGTCAAGGGAAGTCGGGCGTTGACTCATGGGGGTGGTGCCAGGGCCTACTCATGCATTGGGACGGGACGATCCGCCGTCACAGGCTGGTGGTGCCTTCCACGTTGAGGGGTAGGGCTGTATGGGCTGCTCATGAACGGTTCCTGCACCTGGGTACCCTCAAAACACTTGCCATGCTCCAGCTTAATTACTTTTGGCCGGGCATGGCAAGAGACGTGGACGATCTGCTGCGGTCCTGTACCCAGTGTGCACAACGGAAGCCGCCAGCAAAGGGAGCCAGTCCACCGCTCCAGTCCATTTCGGTCACCCGGGTTAATGAGCTGGTCGCCCTTGATATTTTGGGACCGTTTCCTTCCACGCCGAGGGGTAATAAGTACCTGCTGGTTGGCGTGGAATATTTCACGCGATGGCCTATGGCTTGGCCCCTCGCCAACCAGTCCGCAGCAGCCGTTGCGGAGGCTTTTGTTCAGGGCTACGTCCTCGACAAGGGCGCTGCAGTCATAATACAAACAAAAGACATAACTCTGATAATGTGCACTGTCCTTGAAATTGATTGGTCCACACCCGAGACAGCTTTCCTTAGAGCCTTGTCTCACATGGGTTGGACCAGATGACGCCACAAACATGACTCCTTGTAAAAAGGTGTCAGTTTTGTTGCCAGATAGAAGGGTAAAAAACCAATTATCATATTTTTACTAGCAAATGAGATTCCCATAGTGTAGATCCTTGCCCCGAGCTCTCATACTCTGATGGTGCATTGTCTTTGAGTTGTGCGCCTTTTGGCGTCATCTGGTCCAACCCATGTGAGAATAGGCTCCAAGGAAAGCTGTCTTGGGTGTGGACCAATCAACTTCAAGGACAGTGCACATTATCAGAGTTATGTCTTTTGTTTGTATTATGACTGCAGGTATTGCGGTCTATACAAACATGACTCCTTGTAAAAAGGTGTCAGTTTTGTTGCCAGATAGAATGCTAAAAAAACAATTAGCATAATTTTACTGCCAAATGAGGTTCCCATAGAATATAATATCACTTATGGGTTCAGTTTAAAGTTTACTTATGAAAAATAATACTGAAATAATTGTGTTCCATAGATTATCCTAATGGTCAAGTTACATAAATACCATGGAATCACTTAAGCTGACCATTTAAAAAGGCATTCATTGCAAGATGTTGAGCAAATGAAATTGTTTGGAAGTTCATCTCACACTAAGTACAATTTTACTGTAACTCTAAATCTGCATAGTTCAACCTTCTCGATCAGCAAAGTCGTTCACATATTTTTATCACAAGCAAGGAGTTTGGTGCAAAGCTGTTAAGCAAATTAACAACTGCACACGGTTTTAAAGTTATCTGTCTCAAAGACAGCACTCTACAAAGTGTAGCGACGCAGCTTCACACGCCGCGTGAAAATAGGCGGAATGAGTGAATCTAAAGAGACACCGACCCTGTCAAAGGGATCCCATGTTTAGAGTATTTGGCTGGTGCTATCCATTTCTACATGATTAGCCATTTCGCTAATCCATCATTTGGACAGGTCGCTTCTGAAAACAGCTACATAGCTCAGTGGGTCTCACCTGGTAAAATAGAAATAGTTTATAGAGTTCGTTCTGCCTCAACGCGTGTTTTCATAAGGGGCCGTCCATAAATGACGTCACGCACCTGGGGGGGGGTGTCAGACATTTGTGACGACGTGTGACGAGGGGGGGGGGTTGAGAATGTGACGTCACATCAAAATGCGCAACTTTAAATAAATCTAGAATTGTTATAACACGCCATCCAGACTGCCACTCTACACCCGACCTTATGGAAGAGGTACGTAGATGACACTTTTGTCATCTGGCCACATGGCCGGCCTGCTCTTGACCAATTTCTCGACCACATCAATTCCATACACCCAGCCATCAGATTCACCATGGAAGTCGAAAAAGATGGCAAGCTACCCTTTTTGGATGTCCTACTTAAAAGGAGACCTGATGGTTCAATGAGCCATTCTGTCTACAGGAAAGCCACCCATACGGATGCCTACCTAAAACCGGATTCCCACCACCATCCATCCCAGAAGAACTCTCTCATCAAGACTCTATACCATAGAGCCCAATGCATCTCCGACCAGGAACACATTGCCAGTGAACTCAAACACGTACGCCAAGCTCTTAAGGCTAATGGTTACTCCAACTACACAATCCGCAAGGCCATCACTCCAACCGTCAAGAAGGATCCTGCTGAGGAGCCTTTCAAAACCATCACCTTACCCTACATTGCTGGGGTCACAAAAAAGATCTCCAAAATCCTGATTAAACACAAGATTCAGGTACGATTCAACACAGTACATAAAATCCGTGATCTGGTCCGTCTGTAAAAGACGTGGTTCCAGACATACAGTACCCTGGCGTCTACAAATTAAGTTGCCTCTGTGGTAGCAGTTACATTGGAGAAACCAAACGACATGTCTCGGACCGCATCCGTGAACATAAAGCAGACCTAAAACACGGTAGGACAAACACCTCAGCCGTGGCAGATCACTGTTACAATTCAGTGGGCTCACATGACATTGACTTCTCCAAGACAGAGGTTCTCTGCAAGCCATCTGGCTACCATGAGAGATTCGTTCATGAGGCGATCCACATATACAAACACAGAGACAATTTCAACCGAGAAGATGGATTCTGGCTCAGCAATCATTGGAAGGACGTAATAAACCACTTCGGATCTTAACTGATTGTTGTTCACGTTTATGGTGACTTTCAAACCGCAGTCCACTCACTGGCATTAACTGTGTATCTTGTGTTCTCCACAGGGAATGCATTATTTGCTCCGCTGCGGGTCTCCTGCCACCGTTCTCCCATTCACATGTTTCATTGCTTCTACATACTATTAACTTGCCCTCCCTTTGTTAATGCTACCCCCCTCCCTTTGGTGCTGCTGATCCTGCATAATGCATGGGCATAATATGACTTTGAAACCCCCCCGCCCACCTCCTACGCATTTCTCATGAATATGCAAAAATTCCTCTTGATATGCACATTCTTTTGTTAAGGCTCTCGTCTTCTTCAACCTCCAACTCAGCTTATATATAAGCTCCTAGCTTGGCAGTGTCTCATTCTTCAACTGAAGACGGCTGCTTGCGTTGTAGCCGAAACGTTGTGAGAATTATTTGATTTTATTATGTTTTATTTTTATTATTTTACTACTTCCCTTCTACGTGACTTTACCGAAAGAACCAAGAAGATGAATCCCTGCAGTCACGAAAGCTTTAAATCGAAATTTGAGTTGAACTTCCTGAATCCGCAGAGAGGGCAGGAACAGTTTAGGCTGCGCGGGAAGCTGGTGCGTCACGAGGACATGTGGCATGGGGAAGAGAGGCTGCACGAAGAGAACCTGCATCTCAGTAGCCAGCTGAAAGAATTGAAATGCACCGTGTCTCAAATGGACAATGATGCCACCACCACCGACGCCACTTCCACGGCCGCTGCCACAGCTTCAACCACCGCAACCGTTTCCACCACCACCACTTCTGCCACCACCGCCACCAAGCCCAAGAAGATGAAGAGATGTATCCATTGGGACCGAAAATGGCTGAATCGCAAGTCGGCCATTTAAAAACATTGTGGAAATTGTGAAAATGACACCGCCCCAATTAAAACATTTCTCACAAAAACATACGTACCCCATAGAGCATCAACAGACTATTGGGGAAAGTTCTGTGCAATATATATGTATCTATGTTGAACTTACTTTGCATTGTATGTAGTCAACCGTACTAATGGGAGATGCTGTTAGCGAATAGTACAACTTATGGGTTCCATTCCCGAGAAGTGTCCATAAGTATAAAGGTTCATAGGCCTGAATACAATAATGTACTGTATTTAAATTCACATACTGTAAGCTTTGTAAGATGTATTACGGTTCAACAAAAAGGGCAGCATTGCCAAAGTCATAAATAAGACAAAATATTGTACATTTGCATGCAGCACTGTAATAAATATTGTATCGTAAACAAAACATAAAGTTACATTTCGTTGGGATGCTGGCCTGCTTGTCGGGAGGGGGCGTATTGAGTCCCTACAACTGCACACGGGGGCGGGGGTAAACGCCCCACACACACACAACAGCGACAATCATCCCCTGTATAGCCTTGAAGCCCGGAATGGCACAGGGGGTGAATGGCCAGCACCACGCCCGGCTGCCTTTCTATCTCTCTCCATACAAGAGACTCACAGGCGTACATGCGTCCATGCACACACGCACAAGAAAAACACAACAACTATCATAATTGGTTCTTTACCCTTCTATCTGGCAACAAAACTGACACCTTTTTGCAAGGAGTCATGTTTGCATAGACCGCAATACCTGCAGTCATAATACAAACAAAAGAACATAACTCTGATAATGTGCACTGTCCTTGAAGTTGATTGGTCCACACCCGAGACAGCTTTCCTTCGAGCCTAGTCTCATATGGGTTGGACCAGATGACGCCAAAAGGCGCACAACTCAAGGACAATGCACCATCAGAGTATGAGAACTCGGGCAAGCATCTACACTATGGGGACCTCATTTGCCAGTAAAAATATGATAATTGGTTCTTTACCCTTCTATCTGGCAACAAAACTGACACCTTTTTGCAAGGAGTCATGTTTGCATAGACCGCAATACCTGCAGTCATAATACAAACAAAAGAACATAACTCTGATAATGTGCACTGTCCTTGAAGTTGATTGGTCCACACCCGAGACAGCTTTCCTTCGAGCCTAGTCTCATATGGGTTGGACCAGATGACGCCAAAAGGCGCACAACTCAAGGACAATGCACCATCAGAGTATGAGAGCTCGGGGCAAGCATCTACACTATGGGGACCTCATTTGCCAGTAAAAATATGATAATTGGTTCTTTACCCTTCTATCTGGCAAGGGGTTTATCTGGCAAGGGTAAAGAACCAATTATCATATTTTTACTGGCAAATGAGGTCCCCATAGTGTAGATGCTTGCCCCGAGCTCTCATACTCTGATGGTGCATTGTCCTTGAGTTGTGCGCCTTTTGGCGTCATCTGGTCCAACCCATATGAGACTAGGCTCGAAGGAAAGCTGTCTCGGGTGTGGACCAATCAACTTCAAGGACAGTGCACATTATCAGTGTTATGTTCTTTTGTTTGTATTATGACTGCAGGTATTGCGGTCTATGCAAACATGACTCTTTGCAAAAAGGTGTCAGTTTTGTTGCCAGATAGAAGGGTAAAGAACCAATTTTCATATTTTTACTGGCAAATGAGGTCCCCATAGTGTAGACAACAACTATCGTTCACCCCTAAGTGGCAGTGACATCACCACAGCACTTGTGTCATGCTCGGTGCATTTTGAGGCCACGTGAAGTGTCAAAGGATGGCTGGCAGGAGGTCATGTAATAGACGCAGGTGCCATGGATTGACTTCGGAAGATGTTTGGCAGATGCAACAGCCGTGCTCCCCACTGTGCCAACTTTATTTGTTTCAGTTGTCTGGCGTTCTGCTCGTTGTTTTGAGCCTCGCTCCTCTGCCCTATGCTGTTGCTGGAGGGCGACTGCCTCCACCTCCCCAGCAGTGCCTTTCATGAACCTCCTCCAAAGAAGCCGATCGTGACACTGCTGATACCAGTCATCAATAAGTTCAATCAGCTCCACATCCTTCTGTATCACATCAGTCCATCTCTTATCTAGCCCGTACCGCGCCCATTTAGCGCCATCTATCCAGCCAAAATGAAGCTGCACACAACCAACGCAGCCTCGCTTGCCAGAGGAGCCCACAGATGGGGATTTGTCCAGATATTTCAGGAATCTGTGAGCTCCTCACACAGTCCAGTCTGGTTAAACCCTGGATAGATCGTAGGCAAGCTAACCTAAATGTTTCAAACCAGCACAGATGTTCCTTTCGAGAGAGATAAGGGAGGCCATACCTGTGGCCGACAAGACATGAAGATTTGTATGGAGTGACATGCCAGGTAGCTTCCACACAGTGCTCAGCAGCTGATGAAAATATAATGCTGCTTGAATGATTTGAAGTGAGACCTCGGCTCCCAAAACGGAGTTGGTCATCAGCACACTGCCCAAGTATTGAAATTTCTCTACTCTCTCCGCAACTGCCCAAAATACATGAGAAATTGAGGAAGGGAGCATTTTGATTAAGTAAAATACCCAGGGAGGTGATTTGTTTTTGTGGGGCTGATGGTAACGGCCCATATTTTAGTAACATGCTCCATACTCATGCTCCATGTTTAGCTGTAGTGTCTCCAACTCCTCCTTAGAGTGGGCAGTAATTACCAGATCATCCGCATTCATAATATGGATTAACAAGAGAGCCATACCATGACCGGACTCGGACATCAATCAGCCTCCCATTATATCTATACCAGATAGAAATTCTACTGGTACATCCATGGAAATCGTCTCAAACTACGTAGTCAAAGAAAATGTTAAGTCGTGTAGGGGCCAGAGGACATCCATGTCGCACATTACTCACATATTCCATCATCCCTTAACTCCATTACGTCGATTTCCCATGTGACGCAGCAGTTATTTGGTATAATATATATTTGCTTTCATTACTATAACTGTGTTTTTATTTAGCTTTGATCATTTGGGTGATCCAGGTCTCTCTTGCAAATGAGACTCATCCTGGCCTCTTTAGTTCTCGCCTTGCTCAACTAAATAAACTGGTATTCACTCACTCCATTATGAACTCGCCCACTTCCCTTACACTATGACTCACGTAAATAGTCCAGAGGTGGGACAAAGTCATTGTTATGCAAGTCACAAGTAAGTCTCAAGTCTTTGCTCTCGAGTCCCGAGTCAAGTCGAGTCAAAGATGAGGCAAGTCCCAAGTCGAGTCAGAAGTCAAAGCCTGCAAGTCTCAAGTCGAGTCCAAAGTCCTACCACTTTAGTTTCGAGTCATTTCAAGTCCTCTTACCACAGAAATACAATTTATACAAATCATGTATGTCTGCAAGATTTGTATTTATTTAAACCTCTTTTTATACAATGACATTAATCAAACACAGTAAAAAACAGAAATTTAATTTTCACAAAAAATTCTCTTATTTCAACAGCATATTGCACTAGAACAATGCACAGCAGCTTCAGTCCTGTATTGCATTGACCTCATAGAGACTGGTGTGTATGAGAGAGAGAGAGCTGTGTGGACAGGTGATGAGCAGAGAGTGAGTGTGTGTGCGCATGCGTGCTGTGGACAGGTGGAGGGAGGCCCCTACACTGCATTGCATTTGCAAAAGATCAAATTGGCCAAAAGTCTGTCAGTCATTTGTGCACGATGGGGACGCAGAATGATGCCACCATGGCTGAAAACTCGCTCCACTGGAGCACTAGAAGCAGGCACTGCCAAGACTCGGATGGCTACTTGAAAGAGTGAAGGAAGAGTCTTACTGTTCAGTGCCCAGAACAAAAGGGCATTCTGTCCTTCTGCCATGTCAATGTAGTGACTTAGCTGTACTGCTGGTGGGGTCCCAACATCCCTTTTCTGCCTCTTATGGTATGCAGCAAACAGCCCTTCTCCTTCCATGTCCTCTAGTTCTTCTTCAGCAGGCACCGGCACAGGCACAGGTTGCTCCGTCTCTGCAGCATCTTTCAGGATCAATTCTAAAAAAACGTGTCACAACAGCAGAAACAAAAGAGCTCTTATTACCATTACTGATGTTGATGATACTGTGCAAGACTGAAAATTGTTATTATTGTTAAAGTCAGATTAATATCACATTAGATCCTAGATCAGATTAAGATCAAATTATTTTACGTTGCATTTAAGTTGCATTGCAAGTCAATAAGATTTACCTTTAACTCGTTGTGCCACCTCTGCCTTGATGTCACGGTTGACCAGCACATGGGGCTCAATCCACAGCAGACAAAAGGCTGGATCCAAGGCAGCTGCTTTCAGGTAGACTGTGTCTGAAAAGGGAGCAGTGATCCCTTCTTGAGACTGGGCCATTTTCACATTAATGAAGATCCCAAGAAATCTTTTTTCCAGGGATGCCTGCAGACCTCTGACCAGGCCGCTCAGGAAACGAACTTGAGGCTTCAGCTTCTCAAGATGGTGATTGAGGGACAAGACGGATGTAACAACTGCACTGATTGTAATGACTTTCTCCCCCTGTGTCAAATCAGTTGCTTCTCCGAACGGTTCAAGATGTCCACCAACTCCTTCAGCAGATTCCACTCTCGTAGTGAGAATGACAGTTCTTTATGCCCGGCCTTCTCAAGAACTGCGCAGAGCTTTTGCTGATCACAATGAAGGACTGCTTTCACCTGCCGCAGTGTAGAATTCCACCTCGTGCTCACTGCAGCAGGGATGCCTCTGTGCTCCCCAAATTCACCATCGAATATGTCTTTAAACGTTGTGCTTGTGTGGAGCAGGGAGCTAAGTTTTGATAACTTGGAGAGAGAAGGACATGCCGCTTTTGTTTCTTTCAAACCGTCTCCCACCACCAGCTGCAATGTGTGTGCAAAACACTGCAGGCGCTGTTTCTTTGCCATAGCAGCATCGACGGTTTGCTGGTCTTCTAGGGTTAAGTCATGCCATAGCTCAGGATCATCAAGATTATCTCCAGCATCATTATCTTCCTCCTGTTCGCTGGGGAAGCAGACCGTAAATGCCTTGCGCATGTTAGCAGCATTGTCACTAATGATATAGTCCAATTTAGCTTTGATGTTGTATTCATCACATATTGCCTCAAATTGGTCACAGATGCGCTCCGCTGTGTGAGAGCCTTTGAAGCGGTTGCAGGCCAAGAGATTTGTCTTTAGCTGTACCCTCTCTGCATCTCTCTCCATCCAGTGCACAGTGACACCAAGGAATCCCCTCATCTTTCGATCAGACCAAATGTCCACAGTGACTGAAACATGGTCAGTGTTGCTCAATTGAGTTTTTAACTTTGAACGTCTCTCCTCAGCAAGGCTCTCTGTTTTTGTGGTCAGCGTTTGGCGACAGACTGGGGTATACTTGCTGTCCAGCACAGCCAGAAAGTGACGAAAGCTCTTATTTTCCACAATAGATAGAGGAAAATTGCAATCAATAATCAAGTCAGACAGTATCGCATTGGAGATGGCCTTCTGCTGTGGGTGGCTCATGCTGTAACGCCCTACACGAGTGTCCAGGAATTGTGAGATTGAAGGCTGTTGTGGTTCATCTACGATGCTTTTGTTCATCTGGTATTCTTCATACTGTAACAGAAAAGAATATGAAACAGATGTCAGAAAATCCCGTATAGCCACACATGTTGTATTTGAAACTACTCTTTACTCATATCAATGTTGTTGTGTTAATATTCATTGTCTATTGTACACTACGGTATATCGATAATACATTTCAGTTTCAGTGTATGCAATATTAAGAATATTTTCACTGCTTCAAAAGTCATAAGAAAGCCCTTTCCCTCAAGAAACTGAAGTCATATGCTTTATAGCAGTGGTTTTCAAAGTGGGGACGGGGACCCCTGGGTGCCGCGAGGGGGTGCTAGGGGGGCCATGGCAAGTTGGCATGAAAAGTATAGCAAAACAAAAAATTGAATAAATGAAATAAGTAAAATAAACCAAATTAAACCAAAAATAAGCTAAACAATATCCCCATTAGTTAAGAACTGCACTATAATAATCTATTGCATCTCTGAACATTACTACTATAATCGTTATTATTTTATTATATACTGTATATATCCCAGTGGTGCGCTGCCTCACAGACCTAGACTACGGTAGCACGCTATGTCCATGCGCTGCCTGCTGTTTGGGCATGATATGAAAAGGGAAGGCTAATGGTGGATCTTCTGTGACTGTGTCATCATTTTCCTCTTTACAGTGTATATGTCTTACTATGTTTCCTGTTGTACTTGGATGGGTTTAGGGATGCACCAACTCCATCGAGTTGTGAAAGGAGGTGCACAGAAAAAAGAGTGTGGCACGGCCCATGTCAGGGGGGCCTTGGCTGGAATCTACTGGTATATGGGGGGCCTTGTCATGGTAAAGTTTGGGAACCCCTGCTTTATAGTTCACTCTCTCCTGCACACCAGATTCCATGGTGCCTTGCTGCATCACACAGCAATTGCAGGTCTACTGCTGCCTCATTCATTGTTTAATTGTGATAGTTTATGTCTTCAGCGACAGTTCAGCTTAGTTGTGATTAACCAAAATTACATAAACGACCTCAATGAGGCAGCACACCAGCCACTCTGAAACTGAACGATTGAAAGAGTAAAACTGGAAGGCCTGTTTTTGTCTCATGTGTGTTGGAGAGACTGAGATATACATTTGTGTTTATCCGTCTAGCAGCAAGGTAGAAATGATACTTTAAAACGGACGTTGACATGATGTTGAAGAGGTTTTCCATCTGAGTGTGCTACACTCATGTACCTCATATAATCGGGGTTCAAAAATCCCTATTTTTGTAAGCATTAACCAGCAAGGGAGACGTGCGTTTACTGTCTCGTTGATACAGTAAATATGCAGCAGCTAGTAAGTTACGGTACATCCGATGAGGTGCTTAGCATTCGTTCAAAACTTACCTTTCTTTGTGCAACTTCAGGTGTCGAACAAAGTTAGACGTTGTGGCAGCACCGTCTGTAATCTTCGACCCGCATGTTTTGCAAATTGCAACTCGTTTTTTGTCGACTACATCGTAATTTTTATAGCCAAACGAAACTATCTTCGGTATCATTTTGCCAACTGGCGCGTTGTTGCTTGTTGCGCTTCATTGGTTGTCTTGCAATGTGCCTGCTTAGATGCTGTCCAATCAAAACAACGTGGGACTACAGTGATTGGATGTCGTGCAGGCAGCGCGCGTGCTCTCTGCATGCATACAGGTGGTGCACATTTTTTCACAGATGCAGATAAACTGAGAGCGGCGCAGCCGTGTGAACATTTTTTCCCCCAGTTTTCATGGGAAGTAGCAAGTCTTCTCGAGTCAAAAGGCGCAAGTCCAAGTGAAGTCACGAGTCATTGATGTTAAAGTCCAAGTCGAGTTGCAAGTCTTTGTACATTTTGTCGAGTCGAGTCTGAAGTCATCAAATTCATGACTCGAGTCTGACTCGAGTCCAAGTCACATGACTCGAGTCCACACCTCTGGACTAAATACCCCTTCTCCCTCCTCATGAGTAATATATTTACCTGAATGCAGATTCACATCATCACCCAGCTCAGAAATCCTCTCTCATCAAAACACTCATACATCGGGCTAAAACAGTGTCAGATGGTGAGAGTCTAGTGAGAGATTAAACATGTTAAAGAAGCACTAAGACAGAATTGCTACAATCATGCTCACATTAACAGAGCACTGAAGGCCAAATCACGAACGCAAAGCAACACTGCTGATAGCGATAAGATTGTTCAAACAATTACAATACCATACATCTCAGGAGTAACTGACAAATTAGCCCGTGTTTTGCAAAAGCAAAACATTGAAGTAAGATTTAGTACAGTACACAAAATTCTAAAACTGGTGTCTGGCACTAAAGACCAATTGCCTAAATTATCAACAGAAGGTGTATATCGGATTAATTGTTTATGTGGCAGATGCTATATTGGACAGACGGGATGCAACATCAGCGTAAGACTAAAAGAACACCAAAGAAATATTCAATTATCTCAAACACAACTGTCGGCAGTGGCAGAGCATTCTTGTCAACAAGGACACTCAATTGATTTTGATAACGTTGAAGTGTTGTGTAAAACGAATTATTACTGGCCAAGACTAATTAGAGAATCCATTGAAATTGAGAGAAACAGAAATAGCTTCAATCGCTCTGACAGCTACAGGCTTAGTTCGACCTGGAAGCGTATTATTAAATAAATACAATTGCAATTCCTTATAAGGGAAACAAATACAAATGAATAGTTGAATGATTCGTGACGCACCAGCTTCCCACGCAGCCTAAACTGTTCCTGCCCTCTCTGCGGATTCAGGAAGTTCAACTCACTCAGGTGGGTGCTCAGCGACCTACGGAGATCTTCGTTTTACAGCGCAGCGACATTGACGCTGCACTGCATTGCAGTCTCGGAGAAAAGCCGCATGGTCAAAGTCTGAGATGGAAAGCGTCAAAAGAAGATCAATGAAGATCCCAATCCCAAGCAGGGCCAAGACCAGAACGCCAACGATCAGCAGCGCCATGCTCAGCTCGTGTTGACGGCACGCGGGATAGAAGCACGTGTGAATCACGTCACGAAGGGGCGTGTAATTTATCGTGACGTCATCACCGGATGGACGTGCACTATGACGTAACAGCCTTCCATGCCCGCACTTCCTGTCAATCATTTCGCACCACGTGACGCCACAGCCCTTCCCCTAACCGCACAGCCCCTCCCCCTACTCTACTTCCGTCCTCCCCACGTGACGCGAAGCGAGCCAATCACGCGAGAGGCAGCGCGCGGTCGGCCCCGCGTCCGCTTCCCGCCATTCTTGCAATTGGCGGCGGGGCCGCGCAGGGTGGGGGGGGGACGCGGGGGGCGGGGCCGAGTCCACCCCACGTCACGAGCGGGAGGAGGAGGGACGAGGGGGAGGGGCCAGGAGCGGGAGGGGGAGGGGCCAGGAGCGGGAGGGGGGGAGCCGCGGCGCCACGCGGAGACCGCGACAGCAGCAGCAGGTGGTGGTGTTTGTGGTTGGAGGCACGGGAGAGGTGGTGGTGGTGTTTGTGGTTGGAGGCACGGGAGAGGTGGTGGTGGTGGTGTTTGTGGTTGGAGGCACGGGAGAGGTGGTGGTGGTGTTTGTGGTTGGAGGCACGGGAGAGGTGGTGGTGGTGGTGTTTGTGGTTGGAGGCACGGGAGAGGTGGTGGTGGTGGTGTTGTGGTGGAGCACGGGAGGTGGTGGTGTTTGTGGTTGGAGGCACGGGAGAGGTGGTGGTGGTGGTGTTTGTGGTTGGAGGCACGGGAGAGGTGGTGGTGGTGTTTGTGGTTGGAGGCACGGGAGAGGTGGTGGTGGTGTTGTGGTTGGAGGCACGGGAGAGGTGGTGGTGGTGTTTGTGGTTGGAGGCACGGGAGAGGTGGTGGTGGTGTTTGTGGTTGGAGGCACGGGAGAGGTGGTGGTGGTGTTTGTGGTTGGAGGCACGGGGGAGGTGGTGGTGGTGTTTGTGGTTGGAGGCACGGGAGAGGTGGTGGTGGTGGTGTTTGTGGTTGGAGGCACGGGAGAGGTGGTGGTGGTGTTTGTGGTTGGAGGCACGGGAGAGGTGGTGGTGGTGTTTGTGGTTGGAGGCACGGGAGAGGTGGTGGTGGTGTTTGTGGTTGGAGGCACGGGAGAGGTGGTGGTGGTGTTTGTGGTTGGGGCACGGGAGAGGTGGTGGTGGTGTTTGTGGTTGGAGGCACGGGGAGGTGGTGGTGGTGTTTGTGGTTGGAGGCACGGGAGAGGTGGTGGTGGTGTTTGTGGTTGGAGGCACGGGAGAGGTGGTGGTGGTGTTTGTGGTTGGGGCACGGGAGAGGTGGTGGTGGTGTTTGTGGTTGGAGGCACGGGAGAGGTGGTGGTGGTGTTTGTGGTTGGAGGCACGGGAGTGGTGGTGGTGGTGTTTGTGGTTGGAGGCACGGGAGAGGTGGTGGTGGTGTTTGTGGTTGGAGGCACGGGAGAGGTGGTGGTGGTGTTTGTGGTTGGAGGCACGGGAGAGGTGGTGGTGGTGGTGTTTGTGGTTGGAGGCGCGGGAGAGGTGGTGGTGGTGTTTGTGGTTGGAGGCACGGGTGAGGTGGTGGTGGTGTTTGTGGTTGGAGGCACGGGAGAGGTGGTGGTGGTGTTTGTGGTTGGAGGCACGGGAGAGGTGGTGGTGGTGTTTGTGGTTGGAGGCACGGGAGAGGTGGTGGTGGTGTTTGTGGTTGGAGGCACGGGAGAGGTGGTGGTGGTGTTTGTGGTTGGAGGCACGGGAGAGGTGGTGGTGGTGTTTGTGGTTGGAGGCACGGGAGAGGTGGTGGTGGTGTTTGTGGTTGGAGGCACGGGAGAGGTGGTGGTGGTGTTTGTGGTTGGAGGCACGGGAGAGGTGGTGGTGGTGTTTGTGGTTGGAGGCACGGGAGAGGTGGTGGTGGTGTTTGTGGTTGGAGGCACGGGAGAGGTGGTGGTGGTGTTTGTGGTTGGAGGCACGGGAGAGGTGGTGGTGGTGTTTGTGGTTGGAGGCACGGGAGAGGTGGTGGTGGTGTTTGTGGTTGGAGGCACGGGAGAGGTGGTGGTGGTGTTTGTGGTGGGGGCACGGGAGAGGTGGTGGTGGTGTTGTGGTTGGAGGCACGGGAGAGGTGGTGGTGGTGTTTGTGGTTGGAGGCACGGGAGAGGTGGTGGTGGTGTTTGTGGTTGGAGGCACGGGAGAGGTGGTGGTGTTTGTGGTTGGAGGCACGGGAGACGTGGTGAGTGCCGGGTAATGGGGGGGGGGGCGGAAGGTGAGTTAATGAGGAGAATTAATAGGTGAGGAGAGTGAGTGAGTTAATGAGGATAATTAATAGGTGAGGAGGGTGAGTGAGTTAATGAGGAGAATCAATAGGTGAGGAGAGTGAGTGAGTTAATGAGGATAATTAATAGGTGAGGAGGGTGAGTGAGTTAATGAGAATTAATAGGTGAGGAGAGTGAGTGAGTTAATGAGGATAATTAATCGGTGAGGAGAGTGAGTGAGTTAATGAGGAGAATTAATAGGTGAGGAGGGTGAGTGAGTTAATGAGGATAATTGATAGGTGAGGAGGGTGAGTGAGTTAATGAGGAGAATTAATAGGTGAGGAGAGTGAGTGAGTTAATGAGGATAATTAATAGGTGAGGAGGGTGAGTGAGTTAATGAGGAGAATTAATAGGTGAGGAGAGTGAGTGAGTTAATGAGGAGAATTAATAGGTGAGGAGGGTGAGTGAGTTAATGAGGATAATTGATAGGTGAGGAGGGTGAGTGAGTGAGTTAATGAGGAGAATTAATAGGTGAGGAGAGTGAGTGAGTTAATGAGGATAATTAATAGGTGAGGAGGGTGAGTGAGTTAATGAGGATAATTAATAGGTGAGGAGGGTGAGTGAGTTAATGAGGATAATTAATAGGTGAGGAGGGTGAGTGAGTTAATTAGGATAATTAATAGGTGAGGAGGGTGAGTGAGTTAATGAGGATAATTAATAGGTGAGGAGGGTGAGTGAGTTAATTAGGATAATTAATAGGTGAGGAGAGTGAGTGAGTTAATGAGGATAATTAATAGGTGAGGAGGGTGAGTGAGTCAGAGGGTGAGGGGCAGTGCACGAGAGGGAGATTGGGGGCTGAGTGAGTGGATGGTAAAGATCTCTACAGAGAGACGTGATACGTGCTGGAAGCTCATTTGTAGCAAGTTTATGGTGCTTGCTTTATGTTAATTCTGTGTATTCTTTATTCGAATATACTGTTGCTTATAACAGAGATAATTTTAGTCAGATTTTTTCACGTTTTACCTGAAGGAGCTGTTACTACAGACGAGTTATCTATTTTAAAGCAATAACAGAGATAACAGCACGAGAATGACGGGCAAATGTGGTCTCTCGTGTAAATAGGAAGAGTCTAAGTTTAGTTCCAATTGAATTTTTATTTTTAAACAGGCGAGAACTCAATAGACTAGGATAATCTGATTTATGAGAGAAACCTGGGGCATCAGTCTGTCATGCCAGGGGTGATTGTTGCTATGTTAGTCTGTCTCTACGTGTGAGTCTGTGTGTCTATGTGAGTGTGTGAGTCAGTATTTGTGTTAGTCTGTCTCTACGTGTGAGTCTATGTGTTAGTGTGAGTGTGTGAGTCAGTATCTGTGTTAGTCTGTCTCTACGTGTGAGTCTATGTGTCAGTGTGAGTGTGTGAGTCAGTGTCTGTGTTAGTCTGTCTCTACGTGTGAGTCTATGTGTCAGTGTGAGTGTGTGAGTCAGTGTCTGTGTTAGTCTGTCTCTACGTGTGAGTCTGTGTGTCAGTGTGAGTGTGTGAGTCAGTATTTGTGTTAGTCTGTCTCTACGTGTGAGTCTTTGTGTCAGTGTGAGTGTGTGAGTCAGTATCTGTGTTAGTCTGTCTCTACGTGTGAGTCTATGTGTCAGTGTGAGTGTCAGTATCTGTGTTAGTCTGTCTCTACGTGTGAGTCTGTGTGTCTGTGAGTGTGTGAGTCAGTATTTGTGTTAGTCTGTCTCTACGTGTGAGTCTATGTGTCAGTGTGAGTGTGTGAGTCAGTATTTGTGTTAGTCTGTCTCTACGTGTGAGTCTATGTGTCAATGTGAGTGTCAGTATCTGTGTTAGTCTGTCTCTACGTGTGAGTCTATGTGTCAGTGTGAGTGTGTGAGTCAGTATTTGTGTTAGTCTGTCTCTACGTGTGAGTCTGTGTGTCTATGTGAGTGTGTGAGTCAGTGTCTGTGTTAGTCTGTCTCTACGTGTGAGTCTATGTGTCTATGTGAGTGTGTGAGTGAGTATCTGTGTTAGTCTGTCTCTACGTGTGAGTCTGTGTGTCTATGTGAGTGTGTGAGTCAGTATTTGTGTTAGTCTGTCTCTACGTGTGAGTCTATGTGTCAGTGTGAGTGTGTGAGTCAGTGTCTGTGTTAGTCTGTCTCTACGTTTGAGTCTATGTGTCAGTGTGAGTGTGTGAGTCAGTATTTGTGTTAGTCTGTCTCTACGTGTGAGTCTGTGTGTCTATGTGAGTGTGTGAGTCAATGTCTGTGTTAGTCTGTCTCTACGTGTGAGTCTATGTGTCAGTGTGAGTGTGTGAGTCAGTATCTGTGTTAGTCTGTCTCTACGTGTGAGTCTGTGTGTCTGTGAGTGTGTGAGTCAGTATTTGTGTTAGTCTGTCTCTACGTGTGAGTCTATGTGTCAGTGTGAGTGTGTGAGTCAGTATTTGTGTTAGTCTGTCTCTACGTGTGAGTCTATGTGTCAATGTGAGTGTCAGTATCTGTGTTAGTCTGTCTCTACGTGTGAGTCTATGTGTCAGTGTGAGTGTGTGAGTCAGTATTTGTGTTAGTCTGTCTCTACGTGTGAGTCTGTGTGTCTATGTGAGTGTGTGAGTCAGTGTCTGTGTTAGTCTGTCTCTACGTGTGAGTCTATGTGTCTATGTGAGTGTGTGAGTGAGTATCTGTGTTAGTCTGTCTCTACGTGTGAGTCTGTGTGTCTATGTGAGTGTGTGAGTCAGTATTTGTGTTAGTCTGTCTCTACGTGTGAGTCTATGTGTCAGTGTGAGTGTGTGAGTCAGTGTCTGTGTTAGTCTGTCTCTACGTTTGAGTCTATGTGTCAGTGTGAGTGTGTGAGTCAGTATTTGTGTTAGTCTGTCTCTACGTGTGAGTCTGTGTGTCTATGTGAGTGTGTGAGTCAATGTCTGTGTTAGTCTGTCTCTACGTGTGAGTCTATGTGTCAGTGTGAGTGTGTGAGTCAGTATCTGTGTTAGTCTGTCTCTACGTGTGAGTCTGTGTGTCTATGTGAGTGTGTGAGTGAGTATCTGTGTTAGTCTGTCTCTACGTGTGAGTCTATGTGTCAGTGTGAGTGTGTGAGTGAGTATTTGTGTTAGTCTGTCTCTACGTGTGAGTCTATGTGTCAGTGTGAGTGTCAGTATCTGTGTTAGTCTGTCTCTACGTGTGAGTCTGTGTCAGTGTGAGTGTGTGAGTCAGTGTCTGTGTTAGTCTGTCTCTACGTGTGAGTCTATGTGTCAGTGTGAGTGTCAGTATCTGTGTTAGTCTGTCTCTACGTGTGAGTCTATGTGTCAGTGTGAGTGTGTGAGTCAGTGTCTGTGTTAGTCTGTCTCTACGTTTGAGTCCACGCGGGTTCAGGCTGAGTGACAACGACATCGGAGACAGCGGACTCCGACCTTTAGCGGACGGGATGTTGGGGAGAGAAGGGAGTTTGGAGAGGTTATTGTGAGTAATGTCCTGATGCACACACACTTATATAAGTACACCTAAACAAATATATACACACACATGGACACAAAACACAAAGATACGCAGTATAGCAAAATAATGTATTTTTACGTAAATGATAACTTTATTTTTATGCACTCGTCAATTAAGTTAACCACACTTATTGCAGGACTTTTAACCACTATTAAACAACCATACATTTTAATTGTCACATTACCTACTCTTACCAATTATATTGTTTTCAACGATATTATGTTAATACAGTAGATCATCGATTATATTATCCAATGGCTTTAGAGGGAAGGGGGTACAGGATAAAAAAAACACCAGATAATCGCATCATTATTTAAAATAGCTTATTTTTCCCATTCCTGAATAAGATGTTTAAAGGTGTTCTCTATATATAGTGTTTAAAACAGTTTGCGATGTGAAAATCGCTTAAATAAATATACAAAGACAAAATGAATATCCTGCTGTAAAAAGTGACTATTTACTGTACCGCACTCACCACTCCAATATGGAAGACTGCATGGGGTGATGTGCTTACTACGCTCTTGTTCAACAACTTGTGTTTGACGACAACAACTTGTGTTTGACGACAACTTGTGTGACAACAACAACTTGTGTTTGACAATAGTCAGACTGATGCAGCCTTAAGATCGGTGCTCTGGCGAACGCCGAATTCCACGTGATTTTTGCCGGATCGCACTGTATGTTTACTGTTTCTGTAGTTATTAATCATGAAACATTTATACACGTGCAGTGTTTGCATTGTTTAAGTTGTTGTACGTAGTGTATAATGTGCTGTATATATTATTTGACACTGAAATAAAGCATAGCTACTTGTTTTGTCACGCACATGGTGCCGATCTCCGGACTGGTACAGGCTTTTGCAGCGGCTTTACTGGATGTTGGAAGCCAGATAAACATGAACTCGATATAATCGATGATCATCTGTATTTAACGTCATAGATTAAAAATTTTGACTTAAAACTTTCGTGATTGCAGGAATTCATATTCGTGGGTCTATCGGTAAAGTCGCGTAGATAGGTTCAAATAAAAATAAATAAAAACTACGACGTTTCGATCGCAACACAAGCGATCGTCATCAGGAGAAAAAAGAGCGGGAAACCTGCTGAGGCAGGCTGTTTTAAAGGTTTTAAATGGGTGTAGTCCAAGGGTCATGTGTGACTACACCCATTTCAAACCTTTAAAACAGCCTGTCTCAATAGCTTCCCCGCCCTTTTTTCTCCTGATGACGATTGCTTGTGTTGCGATCGAAACGTCGTAGTTTTTGTTATCTTTGTCATTTTATTTGAATCTATCTACTTGACTTTAACGAAATACCCAAGAATATGTGCACAGTCTCCACAAACACGACCCTCAACCACTGTTCCGTCAACCACCACCACCTCTCACCATCCCTCACCATCCCCCACTCTGTGCCCAGACCCTCCACCCATCCTCTCTGCCCCCACTCACCGTCTCTTCTCTCCCTGCAGCCTGTGTGAGTGTTCACTGACGAACAAGTCGGGTTCCTCTCTCAGTGTCATCCTCAAGGCCAACACAGGATTGAAGAGTCTCAAGTAAGCTTTGCTGTTCGTTTCTCACAAGTGCTCTGTGCACGAACTGTGCTAATTGTTGGTGCAACGCGTCGTGAAGTAAACATTTAAATGTGAACACATTTAATCTTGCTGTCCTGCTTAATCGAGTCCACTATCAAAATGTTTTACTGTAATCTTAACACATTTGTTTAACTAAACATGTGTTTAGTTTAACACGTCGGCTAAAGCAATATTCATATTCACAACATATTGTTAGCAGATATATGAATTGTCAACATCTCCCTATATTCTTCGATTAAAATGTACTTCACTTGTGTGTGATCCTCTGTTGCAACTTTGTGTTTATATTAACGCAAACACTTTTCATATTATAAAGGTACAGTGCAGTATAATTGAATGGATGATTGTGATTAAACCGATATTTGTGAATGCCACGTGTTATATATGAAATGTATAACACAGAAGCAATAAACAATGAGCAGCTTTGCTCATGAACGTGTGTGCTCTGGTCATGTTCACCACCATTGTGAGTGTCCCTCGCTCAGTGAGTCAGCGCTGTTCCTTCTCCCGTCCACGCGGGTTTAGTCTGAGTCGCAACTACATCGGAGACAGCGGACTCCGACTTTTAGCGGACGGGATGTTGGGGAGAGAAGGGAGTTTGGAGACGTTAGAGTGAGTAATGTCCTGATGCACACACACTTATATAAGTACACCTAAACAAATATATACACACACATGTTAACACAAAACACAGTATTACTACTATAATAGCCCAGAAATGTGTGAAACGCGCGTGACGTCACTCAACATGCCACACTCCCCCCCCCCCGTCATTAATAATAAAATAATCATGAGCGGGTGGATTTTTACACTCACGCAGGTTGAGCGGAATTTTTTTTACGCAAATTCGCTTTAAATTAGACTTTTCTTTATTGAAAGTTAACCAAATAAATAACTCTACGCAGACGTTTATTTACAGAAGGTGAGGAGGGGTGGGGCTCCATGTGGAGTGACGTCATCCACTCATGATTATTAGTGAGGGAGTTGTCCCGCGCGTGACGTCACTCCACATGCCGCACCCCCCGTCATTAAGAAGGTCGAGCGGAAATAGATTTTTTTCGCAAATTCGCTTTAAATTAGACGTTTTTTTTTATTGAAAGTGAATCTAATAAATTATTCTACGCAGCAACAAAGTGGATTTGGGGTCTTTATTTTTTCTTCAGCACTTGAAACAAAAGGTAAGTCTAATTTATGCTTCTACATTTTAGTTAAAGACATTTCTCGGTGATTTTCCAGATATTGTACTGCAATCCAATTTATTTGAACCCCAGCAACTGAAAGCAGAAGAGAATAAAGCATAGAGCAGTGAATTAGAATAAATTTAAGGTCAGTTATATACAGTGCTATTGTGAAATGCAGTGAAGAGTTTTATGACAAACTTTCGTGCAAGATTCACTGCCATTCAATTAACACAATATACAATTATACTCTGTTCATTTTTGTTCGTAAATGTTACAGCTTCCGTCCTAGGACGGGCTAATAAGCAAGTAGCATAATGTATTTTAACGTCTTTTATAACTTTCTTTTTTATGCACTCATCAATTAAGTTATTAGCCACGCTTATTCCAGCACTTTTAACCACTATTAAATAATAATACAATTACAATTGTCACATTACCTACTCTAAACAATGATATTGTTTCAAACTATATTGTGTTAATACAGTAGATCATCGATTATGTCCAGCGGATTTGGAGGAAAGGGGTGACTGGATTTTCAATAACACCAGATAATCGCGTCATCATTTAAAATAGGTTATTTTTGCACATTATTGAATGAGATGTTTATAGGTGCTCTATATATTTAGTGTTTTAAATAGTTTACGATATGAAAATCGCTTACGTAAATATACAAATAAACTAAATAAATATCCTGCTGTAAAAAGTGACTGTATTTACTGTACCGCACTCACCACTCCAATATCGAAGACTCTGCATGGGGTGATGTGCGTACTACGCTCTTGTTCAACAACTTGTGTTTGACGACAACTTGTGTTTAACAACAACAACTTGTGTTTGACAACAACAACTTGTGTTTGACAACTACTTGTGTTTGACAACAACAACTTGTGTTTGATGACTACAACTTGTGTTTGACAACAACAACTTGTGTTTGACAACAACAACTTGTGTTTGACGACTACAACTTGTGTTTGACAACAACTTGTGTTTGACAATAACAACTTGTGTTTGACAACAACAACTTGTGTTTGACGACAACAACTTGTGTTTGACAACAACAACTTGTGTTTGACAACAACAACTTGTATTTGACAACAACTACTTGTGTTTGACAATAGTCAGACTGATGCAGCCTTCAGATCGTTGCTCTGGCGAACGCCGAATTGCACGTAATTTTTGCCAGGTTGCACTGTATGTTTTCTGTTTCTGTCACTAGTTATTAGTCATGAAACATTTATACACATGCAGTGTTTTCATTGTTTAAGTTATTGTATGTCGTGTATAATGTACTATATATATTATTTGACACTGACATAAAGCATAGCTACTTGTTTTGTCACGCACATCGCCGGACTGGTACAGCCTTTGCAGCGGTTTTACCGAATGTTGGAAGCCAGATCAACACGAACTGGATTTAATGATTTTTTAATCGATGATCATCTGTATTTAACGTCATAGATTAAAAAAAATGTACTTAAAACTGTCGTGATTGCAGGAATTCATATTCTTTGGTATTTCGAAAAAGTCACGTAGATAGGTTCAAATAAAATAACCAAAAAACTACGACGTTTCGATCGCAGCACAAGCGATCGTTATCAGAAGAAGGAGCAGGGAAACTGCTGAGGCAGGCTGTTTTACAGGTTTGCAATGGTTGTAGACACCCATATGACCTTTGTACTGCACCCATTTAAAACCTTTAAAACAGCCTGCCTCAGCAGCTTTCCCGCCCTTTTTTCTCCTGATGACGATCGCTTGTGTTGCGATCGAAACGTCGTATTTTTTGTGATCTTTGTTATTTTATTTGAATCTATCTACTTGACTTTACCGAAATACCCAAGAATATGTGCAGTCTTCACAAATAGGACCCTCAACCACTGTTCCGTCAACCACCACCACCTCTCACCATCCCCCACTCTGTGCCCAGACCCTCCACCCATCCTCTCTGCCCCCACTCACCGTCTCTTCTCTCCCTGCAGCCTGGGTGATTGTTCACTGACAGACAAGTCGGGTTCCTCTCTCAGTGTCATCCTCAAGGCCAACACAAGTTTGAAGAGTCTCGTGTAAGCTTTGCTGTTCGTTTCTCACAAGTGCTCTGTGCACGAACTGTGCTAATTGTTGGTGCAACGCGTCGTGAAGTAAACATTTAAATGTGAACACATTTAATCTTGCTGTCCTGCTTAATCGAGTCCACTTTCAAAATGTTTTACTGTAATTATAACACATTTGTTTAATTTAACACGTAGGCTAAAGCAATATTCATATTGTTAGTAGATACATTAATTAATTGTAAACATCTCCCTGTGTTCCTCGATGAAAATGTACTTGTGTGTGATCCTCTGTTGTAACTTTTTATTGAGAAACACAAAAACTTTTTTATATTAGAAAGGTACAGTGCAGTATAATTGAATGGATGATTGTGATTAAACTGATATTTGTGAAAGCCACCTGTTATATATATATAAAATGTCTAACACAGAAGCATTAAACAATGAGCAGCTTTGCTCATTCACGTGTGTGCTCTGGTCATGTTCACCGCCATTGTGAGTGTCCCTCACTCACCGCGTGTTTGACTCCGCGGCTCCCGTGGGCTCAGTGAGTCAGCGCTGTCCCTTCTCCCGTCCACGCGGGTTTAGGCTGAGTGAGAACAAGATCGGA
Source organism: Lethenteron camtschaticum (assembly GCA_018977245.1). Taxonomy (NCBI): domain Eukaryota; kingdom Metazoa; phylum Chordata; class Hyperoartia; order Petromyzontiformes; family Petromyzontidae; genus Lethenteron; species Lethenteron camtschaticum. Next base: position 107,597 of record WFAB01001304.1, on the reverse strand, counting down.
GACAGCGAACTCCGACTTTTAGCGGACGGGATGTTGGGGAGAGAAGGGAGTTTGGAGACGTTAGAGTGAGTAATGTCCTGATGCACATGAAGTATGGGAATTGACGGCAGGAACTTCTTGACGGGAACACACTTTTTATTAAATCTTTACGTGTCAAAATACAACGTGTAGTCTCCTTTCTTCCGACTTCACACTCCACTACTCTCGTGTAAACTCTAGGCCTCTGGCTACACACGATACCCTTCACTCGTGTAGACCCTACGCCTCTGGCTACACAATACACTCGACTCGTGTAGACCCTATGTCCCTGGCTACACAATACACTCGACTCGTGTAGACCCTATGTCCCTGGCTACACAATACACTCGACTCGTGTAGACCCTATGTCCCTGGCTACACAATACACTGCATTCGGCTCGTGTAGACCTTACGCCTATGGCTACACACACTACACTCGCCTCTGGGTTACACAGAGTCCCGGTCCCGTTAGGACAGCGGGACTAGGTACCGCAGGGCCCTAGGTCTTCATCCCCGTCTTCATTCTTCGCTGGTTACACACTGCCCTTACGCCTGTGTGCATCCCCTTTTATAGCCCCTGCTCACGAGAGACGGAGCTGATGCGGCGTCGACGTGAGCGTCGTTCCTTAATGAACCAATCACGACGCACTCTCTCTACGATCCGCTTTCCCCAGCGCGTGTTAACATTACTCCACCAATCACACTGCGCTGCCACCTGATCACTCCCTCTCAGCGCGTCACCGGCCCACAGCCAATCGGTACCCCGTAACCCACGACCCCGCGCTGACCCCTGATCCTCCACCGTCAGCGCGCGTCACCACCTACACAGCCAATCATCACGCACTGTGCATACGATCCCTAATCCCAGCGCGTATCACCTCTACATCACCCCCTCCCACATAGCTTGCAGCCGGCCCGGCTGTTAACCTACAACACAACATAACGCAACGCAGTAATAAAGAACTCAACATCCCAGTGTGCCCCGTAACACAACAACAACAACATAACACAACCTTAAATACGAAGCAATATACAGCCCGACGAACAACACAATAAAAGCGAACACCGTAAAACGAACGCGCCAAGTGTCACTGTGACCCACGCAGTGCCGAGGCGCTCCGGCTGCCTCGACTCCGCACGTGGTAGGTTACACAAAGTAGCGCGACCTAGCGCGAGTCCGTCTGGCCGGTCCGTCGTATGGAACGGGACGTTGGCGACCGTCCGGTGTCTCCGGCAGCTCTAGACGGCGCGGATCGGGCCTGGAAGGACCGGCCCCGCCGTGAAGATCCGGCCGCCGGTGGTCGGCAGCAGTCAGTTCCGAGACACCTGGGAGCGGATCCGGCGGAGACATGTGAGGAGCAGGCAAGGACAATTCCCCCTCAGGGTCGTCGGTCACGTCACATGCTCGGCCCTCACGACACAAGGGGAGGCCGTACGGAGGCGAGAACGGTTTCAGTCGGGAGGGGTGGACGTACCAACGGCGTTTCCCCCATTTTATCTGAACGCACTGGGGGCGTGCAACCCGCACGACCTCCACGGGTCCCCGCCACGGCTTCAACAATTTAGGCGATGTGGCCAAAGGTGCCTGAGGGCAATGCAGCCAGGCCTTGTCACCTGGTTCCCAATTGTGCACGGACACCTTCCGTGCCCGCAACCGCTCGTTCGCAATTTGGCGAGCCCGCGAATTAAGCCGTGCGGCCTCCCTTGCCTCTGTCAGTTTATGAATATTAAATTTAATATGCTCTGCCAATTTAGAATTAGTTCGTGGTGCGGGCAGACCCAGCTGCGTTTCCATGGGCGGGTCGGCTTCCCGACCGTACATTAGATAAAACGGGGAAAACCCCGTAGCTGCATGGGGGGCCATTCTATACGCGGCAAGGACCCCAGGGACCTGCAGGTCCCAATCAACATGCGACTCACACACCTGCTGGCACAGCATAGAGGTCAATGTCCTGTTAAGCCTCTCCACCATCCCGTCCGTCTGCGGGTGGTACGGGGAGGTACGCACCTTTTTGGTACCCAACAGGTCGCACACCTCTTGCAGTAATTTACTCGAAAAATTTTTCCCTTGGTCAGTCAGCAAGCGTTCGGGAGCCCCCTTGTCCAGGACGTAGCCCTGGACAAAGGCGTCCGTCACAGCCGCCGCCGACTGGTTGGCGAGTGGCCACGCCATAGGCCACCGGGTAAAATATTCGACCCCCACCAACAGGTACTTATTACCCCTAGGCGTGACCGGAAAGGGCCCCAGAATATCGAGTGCAACGAGCTCGTTAGTGCGCGAGACCTGAATAGATTGCAGCGGTGGATTAGCTGCCACGGGCGGTGGTTTCCGTCTGGCGCACTCAACACAACCCTTCAGAATATTCACCACGTCACCCCCCATTCCCGGCCAATAATAGTCACGCTGAAGCAGGGCAAGCGTTTTGTTAACTCCCAAATGTAAGAGGCGTTCGTGTGCGGCCAAGACAACCTTCCCCCTCACAGCAGAAGGCACCACAATCGCATGCCGCCGGGACAAACTGTCCCATCTCATCAACAGGCCCTGCTTAAGCTCGTAGGAGCCAGTTCGGTCGTGGCTACCTTCGGAACCCTCCGTCTTTCGGCGCAATGCCAGCAGGGAGCTGTCCGCCATTTGGAGACGGCCCCACTCAATCAACGACAGTGAGAGCAGCGAGTCCTGACCCCCTGGGGTAGCGGGACCATCCCCAATTGGTGTGCTCGCGGTCGCAACCAACGCCTCCCTACCTTCCGTAACCGGAGGTTTACAGCGCGCCGATCCCGATAAGCACGCACATTTGTGACAAGGCAACAACCGCGACAGGGCATCGGCATTCGTGTGTCGCAACCCTTTACGGTACGTAGTCGTGAACTGATAGTCCTGGAGGACTTCCAACCACCGCGACAATTGGCCCGAAGGCTGGGCAACCCGTAATGAATACTGGAGCGCCGCATGGTCCGTCCGGACCGTGAAATGACGACCATAGAGATATGGCCTGAATTGTTGTACAAAAAAAACGATGGCAAGTAGTTCACGACGGGTGACGCAGTAGCGCTGCTCTGCCGGCGACAACACCCTGCTACCATAGGCGACCACCCGTTCGACCCCTCCAACGACTTGGGACAGCACTCCCCCAATGCCCGTGTTGCTAGCATCCGTGTCTAGCAAGAAGGGACTCTCAAAGTCCGGATAGCGCAAGGGTGGGGCCCTTACCAAGGCGTCCCGGAGGGAGCAGAATGCGGCCTCCTCCTCCGGTCCCCACCGGAACTTCACTCCTTTTGCCGTTAAAGCGTGCAAGGGCTTTGCAATGGTGGCGAAGTGCTCAACGAATCGGCGATAATACGAAGCAAAACCGATGAAACTGCGCACGTCTGACACTGACGTGGGCGTCGGCCACGAACTGACACAGTCCGTCTTCGCAGGATCGGTAGAAATCCCCGAAGAGTCGACAATGTGACCCAAGTACCTCACGGATTTACGAAAAAGATGGCATTTGGCCGGTTTAAACTTTAATTTAGCCGATCGCATTCGCAAGAACACCCCTCTCAATCGCTGGAGGTGTTCTTCGAACGTTTTACCGAAAACAATGACATCGTCAAGGTAAATGAGGCACGTCTCCCACTGCAAGCCCGACAAAACCAATTCCATAAGACGCTGAAACGTCGCAGGAGAGGAGTGAAGTCCCATGGGTAACCGGTTAAACTGAAACAGGCCCCCTGGAGTCCGGAATGCAGTCTTAGGCTTAGACTCCTCGTCGAGTGGCAACTGCCAAAATCCGGACAATAAATCAAGAGTCGAAAAGTATCGCGCACCGGACAATGCGTCGAGAGACTCGTCCATCCTGGGGAGCGGATACGCGTCGGCCACCGAGATCTTATTCAGGCGGCGGAAATCGACGCAAAATCGCAGGGACCCGTCCTGCTTTTTAACGAGCACAATAGGTGCTCCCCAAGGACTGGAAGAAGGCGAAATAATGTCGGCTTCCAGCATATCGTTAACTGCCGACTGAACATGTTCCTTCTCAGCAGGACTCAGTCGGAAGGGATTTTGCCTGACCGGTGCCGCATCGCCCGTTTCAATGTGGTGGCGTAGCAGGTCCGTGCATCCGATATCATACTTATGTTTACTGAAGACATCCGAAAATTCAATCAGCAACCCGCGCAACGCACCCAACTGTACCGCTGACAAATCGTCAGAGTCCGCGCACAGCATATCAATCCAATCTAGGTCCTCCTTCGATGGTACGCTATTCGTGGGGCTCGGATCAGCCTGCGCAACCAACCTCTCCTCCGCAGGGACCCGTGCCGCGTGAGCCAGCACGGTGCCCTGCTGAATGACGGCCGGCCGCGCCCCAGCGTTTAAAACCATGACAAACGGATCCCTGTCTGCCCCAACCAAAGTGTGAGCCACCGATAAATCGAGACCTCCAACAGCCCTATTAGAAGGACCCAAAAGCATGGCCTGTTCCGAGGCCTCCTTCCCCCATGGCTTCCGTAACCGGAGGGGAATCAACATTTGTGAACCCGGGGGCACGTGCACGGTCTGTGTTGCTAACGCCTGAATGGTAGCGCACGCCGTCCGAATTACATTAGGGCTCGTCAAAAATGAAATACGGCGACCCGATGGTAGTTCAATGCAACGCTGATCAATGAGAATTTTGATGGGCATTTTCGCCAAAAAATCAGTGCCTAATAGGCAAGGAACCGCCAGGGAAGATGAAACGAAAACGGGTCCCGACAATTTGATATCACCAATGCAAATGGACGCCCTAATCTGACCGATAATGCCCAACGATCCCCCGTTAGCGGCGTAAAATGGCACATCCACCGGAAGAAGCGGACGACATTGTACCGGGAGAATATTATAAATGAGATCCGAAATAATAGTCGCCGATGCCCCCGTGTCCACTAACACCCTGACCTCGACCCCATCAATCGATCCGGTAACGACGGATGAACCCGCTGAGGCAGCCACTATTCTGTGCCCCAATTCCGACCATTTAATGTCTCCCCGGTCCCGGCCGAACCCCCCTCTCCGAACCGAATCCCCGAACTCTACTCGGCTCTCCCTCGTCGCAACGCGACGACCCATACGTGTCGAGTATGCGGGCCAAGCATGTGAGGTGCCGCGACTTGCCGGGGTTTGCAGTGATGACTTGGGGCCTTGGTCGTCGTCCAGCCGAGGTCCCATGGCGCGCTGACGTGGGGCGCGGCAACCGGAGGCCACGTGGCCACGAAGGCCGCAGTTATAGCAGGTGATGACAGTAGTCGGAGATCTCGGTTGCTCCAGCTTGCGGGCCGCTCGCAGAGGCGAACGACCCCCCGACCTCCAGTCCCCCGCTCGTCCCGCGATGAACGCGTCCTCTCGTGGGCTGACGACTTGGGGCCCGGTGTCAACCGGACCCGGAGTTGAGGCCACGGCAGCGTTGCAGACGACCCCCTGCTTTCGTTGAAGGACCTCGTGCGCTTGCATGCTCGTGGCGACCCGTAATGAAGAAATATCGGTCTCGTCGGCCGTGTTGATGGGGACCCCCAGGTCCTGCGCCAACTTGAGCAGCTGCTCCAAAACCATCGCATCTTGGCCCTCCTCGTCCATACGAGGGAACGCGGCGTCAGCGAGAGCGAGCAACGCCGTGCGGTAGGCGAGCACGGTTTCCGTGTCCGCCTTCCGTCTTGCGTAGAAATGATGGCGGCACGCCGAGGGAGGACCGTAGACTTTGGCCATGAGAGCCAGCGCATCCTTGAGCGTGGAGCGGTCCGACCTGCGTGCGGACGTGAAGGCCGCGAGCGCGTTGTCGTCCAGCATGGCAGGCAGTGCCCGCAGTGCCGTAGCGTCGGACCAGGCGGACATCTCTTGATGCGCCAAAAATCTGCGCTGAAATTGGCTCCAATCCCCGCCTTCCGCCTTGAATGCTGACAACGTGGGAAGGCGCTGCTGAAAGATAAAGTCGTCCTCCTCCTCGTGCTTCCTCTCTGCCCCCCCGTCGGTGTGTAAGATGGCGGCCCCATCGGCGGGTGTGTGATGGCGGTCCGCCGCGCGCGTTGGTGACGTCAGCGGGCGCGCATGGAGAACCGCTGCCACGTGGTGATGGCCGTTCCCGCCAAAAGTCGGTGCAGATGAAATGGCGGCCATCGCCAAATCGTTTTGGCGGGAATCAGCAGGGCGACCCTGCAGAACGTCGGCCGCCGTTCCCGCTCCTCCCGACGAGCTGATCTCCGCCAAGATGGACGCGGCGGCGAGCAGCAGCTCCGCCAGACGGGAGTGCGCTTCGCGAAGCACGGCGTCAGTCCCCCGTGGCTCGTCCGGCGCCGTCGGCGGATCCTGCCCCGTGGGCAACTCCTCTTCCTCAGCCCCCGATGCCAGTTGACCCGCGTCGTCGAGGTTGTCCCCGTGGTCAATCCCGTGGGTCCGACGGTTCCTCCTTGTATCCATGCTTGGAAGACCGTTTCACTTCTGACGCCAGTTGAAGTATGGGAATTGACGGCAGGAACTTCTTGACGGGAACACACTTTTTATTAAATCTTTACGTGTCAAAATACAACGTGTAGTCTCCTTTCTTCCGACTTCACACTCCACTACTCTCGTGTAAACTCTAGGCCTCTGGCTACACACGATACCCTTCACTCGTGTAGACCCTACGCCTCTGGCTACACAATACACTCGACTCGTGTAGACCCTATGTCCCTGGCTACACAATACACTCGACTCGTGTAGACCCTATGTCCCTGGCTACACAATACACTCGACTCGTGTAGACCTATGTCCCTGGCTACACAATACACTGCATTCGGCTCGTGTAGACCTTACGCCTATGGCTACACACACTACACTCGCCTCTGGGTTACACAGAGTCCCGGTCCCGTTAGGACAGCGGGACTAGGTACCGCAGGGCCCTAGGTCTTCATCCCCGTCTTCATTCTTCGCTGGTTACACACTGCCCTTACGCCTGTGTGCATCCCCTTTTATAGCCCCTGCTCACGAGAGACGGAGCTGATGCGGCGTCGACGTGAGCGTCGTTCCTTAATGAACCAATCACGACGCACTCTCTCTACGATCCGCTTTCCCCAGCGCGTGTTAACATTACTCCACCAATCACACTGCGCTGCCACCTGATCACTCCCTCTCAGCGCGTCACCGGCCCACAGCCAATCGGTACCCCGTAACCCACGACCCCGCGCTGACCCCTGATCCTCCACCGTCAGCGCGCGTCACCACCTACACAGCCAATCATCACGCACTGTGCATACGATCCCTAATCCCAGCGCGTATCACCTCTACACACACACACTTATATAAGTACACCTAAACAAAAATATATACACACACATGTGGACACAAAACACAGTATTACTACTATAATAGCCCAGAAATGTGTGTAACGCGCGTGACGTCACTCCACATGTCACACTCCCCCCCCCCGCCGTCATTAATAATAAAATAATCATGAGCGGGTGGATTTTTACACTCACGCAGGTCGAGTGGAAATTTTTTTGTATGCAAATTCGCTTTAAATTAGACTTTTCTTTATTGAAAGTTAACCAAATAAAAAACTCTATGCAGACGTTTCTTTACCGAAGGTATTGGGGGGGGGGGGGGCAGCTCCATGTGGAGTGACGTCATCCGCTTTTGATTATTAATGAGGGTGTGGGGGGGTGTGGTCCACATGAGTGACGTTATCAGCTCATGATTATTGATGAGGGTGGGGGGCGTGGTCCACATGAGTGACGTCATAAGCTCATCTTAAACAACTACGCTGGTTTGGTCGTCTGCGTGCGTATCTGGACGTTAATTTATTTACGGACCCGCCCAAACAGCTCGCTCTGATTCGATGAAAATAAAACATCTTAAACAACTACGCTGGTTTGGTCGTCTGCGTGCGTATCTGGACGTTAATTTATTTACGGACCCGCCCAAACAGCTCGCTCTGATTCGATGAAAATAAAACAGCCGGCAAAAAGCCACAGCTCACTTTGATTCGATAAAAATAAATAATTAACACGCCCCGAAGAGAGCGATAGCATAGGTGTGGCAAGGTCTGCGCCGCAGTGCTGCAGTGCACTGTGGGCGCAGACCCTGCGCTGTGTGAGTGTGGTGTGTATGCAAGTGTGCGAATGGTAGTTACGCTAATATTACGTTTATTTATGTAAAAATGGGTGCTGCGTGCTGCGATTAGTGGAGTCCCCAAACAACTTTACCTTACGAGTAGGCAGGGGTCGCTATACAGTGAGTCTTAGCGGACTGAGCTGGCAGCTTCACCTGCCGGGACCACGGCCAGTTGCGTAGCGCCCCCTACAGTTTCGCCCATGGGTCAATACCCCCATGGGGCAACCCAGCTGACTGTTTCATGCATGGGTACAATGGGTACTTTTCGGTTTATCCGGCTTATTAACATTATTATGTATTGACGTTGATCACGTCTCCATGGACGGCTTGCTGTCTACTTCGGTTGTGTAATTCAGATGTTGTGCATGCTGCTGCTGGTAAGGGCATGTGTTGCATAATATGCAGCATGTGTCCGCGTATCATGTTTGGCACGGATGCAGTTGGCGTTACTGTACATTTATGATGTTTTGGAGTGCCAATCCCATGCACTTTGAAATTTAATAAACTGTCAAAAAAGGTTGCAGCCCGGCTCCCGCCGCTGTCACTCTCTGCCCGTTGCACAAGACATGCTAAAACAATGAGTACAGTGTGACACCACCCGGGTAACTCCCGGGATCAAAATGGCCATTGGAAAGTGATCGCTTTATTGAGATGATAATGGTACTACCACAGGGTAATGTGAACGCTTCAGGAGGAGGAGAGTTCTGGATTTGTAAGTCTCACAGTACCGGTAAGAAGCGCCGGGTGGGGGATGCCCTCCACTGGGGTACAAATTCTGTAATTATTAGTATACGATCATGCAATGTTTCTATCTGCAAGCTGTCATAACTGAAACGATCCCCGTTATTGTTCGATTGAGAAATGGAGTGACCCACACCTCTGATACCATATGTGAGGAACCAAAAAATCGGATGCATGCGTAAAACACCCACAATGGGAATACGTAAACGTAAACACACCAACAAAATACATTTTAATATAAGAAAAAAATAGGTGGCCCCATAGCGCATCTGTCTGTGTGTGTACATACAGATGGAGGATGCAGGGGCCAACCTGTGTGCGATCGGAACGGTGCAATTGCTGACCAATGTCACTGTGGATGGCGCACACGCTGACGCACACCGGAGCTGTGTCTTTGCGATGCAAGGGCATGGTGGATGGTGGAGCGCATATGGATGGTGCGTTACGAATAAAATTAAACAAAACAAACCGTTGGAAGCAGCCATGCCAGCAGGCTACCTTGAGAGCGATCGCGAATGGGTTGCGTGTCTGGAAGATGCCTCGCTCTTTCAGATGCCGTACCAGATTCGTCAACTCTTCGCTACGATTCTGCTGTATTCCATGCCAGCAAATACGAAGGCTCTCTGGGATAAATTCTACGACGAATTGGCTCGCGATTACGAGTACCAGTACCGCCAGCTGACCAATAAAGAAGAAATGGTAAATCTTCTTGGTTCTTTCGGTAAAGTCACGTAGAAGGGAAGTAATAAAATAAAAAAAATTAAACATAATAAAATAATTCTCACGACGTTTCGGCCACAACGCAAGCAGCCGTCCTCAGGTGGAAACCAGGTCTGTCGAGGCGACAGCGTCTGAATGAAACAGCACACCTGCTTGGTGCATTTATATAAGCTGGGTTGGAATGGGGGGAAAAGGCGCCTTGACAATAAAATGTGCATATCAAGAGGAATTTAGCATGTTTATGGGAAATGCAGGTATGTGATTAGTACTACTTATGCCCGTGCATTATGCAGGATTATCAGCATCAAAGAAAATAAACGAAATGCTAAAGTTCAAGACCCTTCACAGCCTCCACGAGTTCCTCACGGCAGGTGGGATGGCTCTGTCGGACTTTGACGACCTCCCGCAGCTTTCCGAGTACCCACACTTGGTCTTGGACTCGCTGCTTGAGAACAACCATATCCGCCGCGAATTGGAAGGATATGATAGAAACGAGCTACAAGACATCGTAGAACGTTCTGACAGACTCAACACGAACCAGAGAGAAATCTATGACGAAATTGTTGGCTCAGTCGAAGACAGTCAACCCGATCAAAAGCTGTTCTTCGTCGATGCTCCGGGCGGCACGGGGAAGTCCACGCTGATCAACCATGTGCTGGCAAAGATACGTCTTCAAGGCAAGATTGCGATTGCTGTTGCTTCCAGCGGCATTGCCTCGCTGCTGCTTCCAGGCGGCCGTACCGCGCATTCCACGTTCAAGATCCCTTTGAAACCGACGAACATATCCACATGCTTCATTCGCAAACAGTCCAAGCTCAAATCATTTATCAAGGAGGCAAGTCCTATCGTTTGGGATGAAGCCCCAATGACGCACCGGTTTGCGTTTGAAGCGGTGGATCGCACGCTTCGCGATATTTTGGACAATCTGCATGAACCGTTTGGAGGCAAAGTGGTTGTCCTGTCCGGTGACTTTCGACAGATTCTGCCAGTTGTGAAGAAAGGAACACCAGCTGATACTGTGGATGCGTGTTTCAAGTCGTCCGACCTGTGGTCACACATCAAGCAAGTTCATCTGACTGTGAACATGAGAGTCCAGTGCGCAGAGAACCAAGAATCAGCCGCAGAACTTTTCTTTTGGAAGTCTGAGAGGGTAGGCATGAAGTTGATCCAGACCTCGGTCCGGATTGCATGAAGATTTCGCGTGCCATGGTGATCGACTATCTTGAATACGACCCAGACATCTACGGAGATGAGGACGGCAATCATCATCCCTTTCCACTCGGGTTGAAGAGGATTGTCGATGCCATGTACAGTGCAGATGAATTAAATTACCCTACGGGGGCAACGAACGACTACTTCGCTCGCCGCACTATTCTGACGCCGACCAACGCCGCTGTGCAGCGAGTGAATGAGGCTGTGGCGGATCGCCTCAGAGAAGCTCCACAAGTGTACCTGTCTACAGATTCGGTTGAGAACGACGAGAGAGCAGGGTCAGCATTCTTTGAGACAGGGGTCCTCAACTCGGTGAACATCAACGGGGTTCCGCCACACAAGTTGGTCCTCAAGAAAGGCATCCCAGTGATGATGATGCGCAACATGAACCCGGGCGCTGGCCTGTGCAACGGAACACGGCTTCGCATCGTGGAAATGAAGCCACCCGTCATTCGCGCGACTATCATGACAGGAACCCATAACGGTGAGGAGGTGTTGAACCCTCGGATCATCTTCATCAGCGACGACGACACGAAGGACTTCCCATTTCGACTTCGGCGCAAACAGTTCCCCATTGTCCCAGCCTTCGCGATGACCATCAACAAGGCGCAAGGGCAAACTGTTCACAACCTGGGATTATATCTACCAACGCCATGCTTCTCGCACGGCCAACTGTACGTGGCACTATCGCGAGTCACGGCAAGATCCAACATCAAGGCGCTTATTGAAGGACCTGACGACGAGGAGGAAGACGGAGTGTACACGAAGAATATCGTGTATCGCCAGATATTTCAATAAATTGCATTCTATATTTGAATAAGTTGCATTCTTTAATATTGTCGATTGAGCGTCTCATAAAAATGCATATAACCTCACAAAAATAAACATAAAACAATCACCAAAACATGTATATTGTGTCCAGCCACGTTCAACTTCCCACCAACCAAGCATATACACACCGCCCGCGAAGCGGGCGGCGACTGCTAGTTAATTATGAGGTGTGGAAGCTCCGTGTGGAGTGACGTCATTCGCTCATGATTATTGATGAGGGAGTTGTGTCCCGCGCGTGACGTCACTCCACATGCCGCACCCCCCGTCATTAAGAAGGTCGAGCGGAAATATATATTTTTTGCAAATTCGCTTTAAATTTGACGTTTTTTTAATTGAAAGTGAATCTAATAAATAATTCTACGCAGCAACAAAGTGCATTTGGGGTCTTTATTTTTTCTTCAGCACTTGAAGCAAAAGGTAAGCATAATTTATGCTTCTACAGTTTAGTTAAATAGACATTTCTCGGTGATTTTCCAGATATTGTACTGCAATCCAATTTATTTGAACCCCAGCAACCGAAAGCAGAAGAGAATAAAGTATAAGAGCAGTGAATTAGAACAAATTTAAGGTCAGTTATATACAGTGCTATTGTGAAATGCAGTGAAGTGTTTTATGACAAACTTTCGTGCAAGATTCACTGTCATTCAATTAACACAATTTACAATTATACTCTGCTCATTTTTGTTCGTAAATATTACAGCTTCCGTCCTAGGACGGGCTAATAAGCAAGTAGCATAATGTTGTATTTTAACGTCTATTATAACTTTCTTTTTTATGCACTCATCAATTAAGTTATTAGCCACACTTATTCCAGCACTTTTAACCACTTAAATAACAATACAATTGTCACATTACCTACTCTAAACAATGATATTGTTTCAAACTATATTATGTTAATACAGTAGATCATCGATTATATCCAGCGGCTTCGGGGGGAAGGGGGTACAGTACTTGATTTTCAAAAACACCAGATAATCGCGTCATTATTTAAAATAGTTTATCTTTGCAGATTCTTGATTAAGATTATGTTTTTAGGTGTTATGTGTATATATTTAGTATTTTAAAATTGTTTACGATATGAAAATCGCTTAAATAAATATACAAAGACAAAATGAATATCCTGCTGTAAAAAGTGACTATTTACTGTACCGCACTCACCACTCCAATATCGAAGACTGCATGGGGTGATGTGCTTACTACGCTCTTGTTCAACAACTTGTGTTTGACAACAACAACTTGTGTTTGACGACAACTACTTGTGTTTAACAACAACTTGTGTTTGACAACAACTTGTGTTTGACAACTACTGTTTAACAACTACTTGTGTTTAACAACTTGTGTTTGACAACAACTTGTGTTTACAACACCTTGTGTTTAACAACAACTTCTGTTTAACAACAACTTCTGTTTAACAACAACTTGTGTTTGACAACAACTTGTGTTTGACAACAACTTGTGTTTAACAACTACTTGTGTTTAACAACAACTTGTGTTTAACAACTTGTGTTTACAACAACTTGTGTTTACAACACCTTGTGTTTAACAACAACTTATTTTTAACAACAACAACTTGTGTTTGACAATCGTCTGACTGATGCAGCCTTCAGATCGGTGTTCTGGCGAATGCCGAATTGCACGCAATTTTCGCCAGATCGCACTGTATATTTACTGTTTCTGTTACTGTAGTTATCAGTCATGAAACATTTATATAGTGCAGTATTTTCATTGTTTAAATTGTATGTAGTGTGTAATGTACTGTATATATTATTTGGCACTGAAATAGAGCATAGCTACTTGTTTTGTCACGCACATGGTGCCGATCGCTGGACTGGTACAGCCTTTTGCAGCGGCTTTACTGGATGTTGGAAGCCAGATAAACATGAACTCGATATAATCGATGATCATCTGTATTTAACGTCATAGATTAAATTTTGACTTAAAACTTTCGTGATTGCAGGAATTCATATTCGTGGGTCTATCGGTAAAGTCACATAGATAGGTTCAAATAAAATAACAAAAAACTACGACGTTTCGATCGCAACACAAGCGATCGTCATCAGGAGAAAAAAGGGCGGGAAAGCTGCTGAGGCAGGTTGTTTTAAAGGTTTGAAATGGGTGTAGTCCAAGGGTCATGGGTGACTACACCCATTTCAAACCTTTAAAACAGCCTGCCTCAGCAGCTTTCCCGCTCTTTTTTCTCCTGATGACGATCGCTTGTGTTGTGATCGAAACGTCGTAGTTTTGTTATCTTTGTTATTTTATTTGAACCGATCTACTTGACTTTACCGAAATACCCAAGACTCTGTGCACAGTCTCCACAAACACGACCCTCAACCACTGTTCCGTCAACCACCACCACCTCTCACCATCCCCCACTCTGTGCCCAGACCCTCCACCCATCCTCTCTGCCCCCACTCACCGTCTCTTCTCTCCCTGCAGCCTGCGTGAGTGTTCACTGACGGACAAGTCGGGATCCTCTCTCAGTGTCATCCTCAAGGCCAACACAGGATTGAAGAGTCTCCAGTAAGCTCTGCTGTTCGTTTCTCACATGTGCTCAGTGCACAAACTGTGCTAATTGTTGGTGCAACGCGTCGTGAAGTAAACATTTAAATGTGAACCCATTTAATCTTGCTGTCCTGCTTGATCGAGTCCACTTTCAAAATGTTTTACTGTAATCTTAACACATTTGTTTAACTAAACATGTGTTTAGTTTAACACGTCGGCTAAAGCAATATTCATATTCACAACATATTGTTAGCAGATATATTAATTGTCAACATCTCCCTATATTCTTCGATTAAAATGTACTTCACTTGTGTGTGATCCTCTGTTGCAACTTTGTGTTTATATAAACGCAAACACTTTTCATATTATAAAGGTACAGTGCAGTATAATTGAATGGATAATTGTGAGTAAACTGATATTTGTGAAAGCCACCTATTATATATAAAATGTCTAACACAGAAGCATTAAACAATGAGCAGCTTTGCTCATGAACGTGTGTGCTGTGGTCATGTTCACCACCATTGTGAGTGTCCCTCACTCACCGCGTGTTTGACTCCGCGGTTCCCGTGGGCTCAGTGAGTCAGCGCTGTCCCTTCTCCCGTCCACGCGGGTTCAGGCTGCGTTACAACAAGATCGGAGACAGCGGCCTCCGACTTTTCGCGGACGGGATGTTGGGGAGCGAAGGGAGTTTGGAGAGCTTAGAGTGAGTAATGTCCTGATGCACTCACACTTATATAAGCGCATCTAAACAAATATATATACACATGCCGACACAAAATACAAAGATACTCAGTATAGCATAGTAATGTCGTATTTTAACGTCTATTATAACTTTATTTTTTATGCACTCATCAATTAAGTTATTAACCGCACTTATTACAGCACTTTTAACCACTATTAAATAACAATACAATTACAATTGTCACATTACCTACTTTTACCAATGATATTGTTTTAAACGATATTATGTTAATACAGTAGGTCATCGATTAAATTATCCAGCAGCTTCGGAGGGAAGGGGGTACTGGATTAAAAAAAACAGATCATCGCATCATTATTTAAAATAGCTTATTTTTGCCCATTCTTGAATAAGATGTTTATAGGTGTTCTGTATATATTTAGTGTTTAAAATAGTTTGCGATTTGAAAATCGCTTAAATAAATATACAAAGACAAAATAAATATCCTGCTGTAAACAGTGACTGTATTTACTGTACCACATTCACCACTCCAATATCAAAGACTGCATGGGGTGATGTGCGTACTACGCTGTTGTTCAACAACTTGTGTTAGACAACAACTTGTGTTAGACAACAACAACTTGTGTTTGACAACAACAACTTGTGTTTGACAACATCAACTTGTGTTTTACAACAACCTGTGTTTGACAACAACAACTTGTGTTTGACAACAACAACTTATCCTTGACAATAACTTGTGTTTGACAACATCAACTTGTGTTTTACAACAACCTGTGTTTGACAACAACAACTTGTGTTTGACAACAACAACTTGTGTTTGACAACATCAACTTGTGCTTGACAACAACAAGTGTTTGACAACAACAAGTGTTTGACAATAACAACTTGTGTTTGACAACAACAACTTGTGTTTGACAACAACAACTCGTGTTTCACAACGTGTGTTTGACAACAACAACTTGTGTTTGAAAAAATCAACTTGTGTTTTACAACAACTTGTGTTTGACAACAACAACTTGTGTTTGACAACAACAACTCGTGCTTGACAACAACAACTCGTGTTTCACAACGTGTGTTTGACAACAACAACTTGTGTTTGACGACAACAACTTGTGTTTGACGACAACAACTTGTGTTTGACAACATCAACTTGTGTTTTACAACAACAACCTGTGTTTGACAACATCAACTTGTGTTTTACATCAACCTGTGTTTGACAACAACTTGTGTTTGACAACAACAACTTCTGTTTGACAACAACAACTTGTGTTTCACAACAACTTGTGTTTGGCAACAACAACTTGTGTTTGGCAACAACTCGTGTTTGACAACAACAACTTGTGTTTGACGACAACAACTTGTGTTTGACGACAAAAACTTGTGTTTGACGACAACAACTTGTGTTTGACAACAACTTGTGTTTGACAATCGTCGGAATGTTGCAGCCTTCAGACCAGTGCTCTGGCAAATGCCGAATTGCACGAAATTTTCGCCCGATCGCACTGTACGTTTTATCTTTCTATGACTAGTTATTAGTCATGAAAAATTTATATACGTGCAATATTTTTATTGTTTAAGTTGTTGTATGTAGTGTATAATGTACTGTATATAATATTTGATACTGAAATAAAGCACAGCTTCTCGTTTTGTCACGCAACATGGTGCCGATCTCCGGACTGGTACAGTATTTGCAGCAGTTTTACCGGATGTTTCAAGCCAGATAAGCACACTCTGGATAATCGATCATTCATATTTAACGTCATCAATGAAAACTAAGAATTTAACATAACGTACGGCAGCGATCTTGATATTAATTGCCCACCCATACGTTTACATTCATACCACAACCTGACCCTTATTAATGCCATAAAGTCACCAATGGCACTTATATGCCAGCCCTATACATTTTAACATTTTTATCCTTACCCAATATACAGTTTAAACCAGCCTTGGCCTCGTGATGGGTGGCGTGGACATCTGTGAAAAAGCGCTTTATAGCTTTTCGGATTCTCCAATTTAAATATTCAGATTTTGATTCTGACTGCCTGTATCTACAGTGGCCTTCATGGACCAACGCAATGTTTAATACAATATATCGCACAGGCAGACCTCGCCGAATGCGAGTTGTTATGTTCCTGGAAAATGCCATGTTGGACAAATCCGCATTAAACAAATAATAGACAAGTAGGGTTGCGTTGCTGGGTCCGCAATGATCACTCCCTACATCTTTGTTTAACTGATTCTACGAGATTGACTCCCTTGTAATTGTATTGAAGGATTTTGAGTTGCTCTCCATTTCTTGTGAGTGTACACTTTTTATTTTCCAATTTTACCCCACTCAGTGCCTCTTCTCTCCCTGTAGTCTGCAGGTCTGCTCACTGACGGACAAATCGATCCCAGCTCTTCATGACATCATAATCACCAACAAAGCATTGAGGAAAATCATGTAAGCTCTGCTACTCGTGTCTCACATGTGCTCTGTTGCTACAGACAAAAAACTTAGATTCGTTAATAACACTGGCTTTAACAGAAAAAATATGGAAAAGGCAACGTTTTGGGCAAAGGGCCTCCTGCACATGACGTTTATGTGCTATCAAAGCCATTGTCAGAAGTGGGATTAGTGGTGGATGTATTCCAGTGCATGTAATATTCATTATATCAGATGCAGGCACATGGCCAAACCACTGGGAATGCCCCCGATCTCAAATCTGCAAGGTAAGCAGGATTGAGCCTGGATAGTGCTTAGATGGTTGACCACCGCACATAACCACAGGCGTTATAGGCAGCAGAGATAAGTTGCGGGCAACAGACTGCGGTGTGCAGCACAATCTACCCTTGAACTATTCTACGATCCTAGATCTGCAGTCCCTGCCATCACAGACCTGTAATGACCTGCGTGGTGAAGTATGGTTAAGCAGCTATCATGGCATGGGGAGACCTTCATCCAGCGTGGTTGTTGTGGGGGCTGCGTGGGTCTCGAACTGTGGGGAGCTGCCCGAGTCTCCGGGTGAACCTGCATCAGCGTGAACCTCTCTCTGTGCTGCAGGGTGAGGGGCAATGACTTCAGTGCGTTGGGGAGGCAGGAGCTGAGGAGCAAATGGACTCACCAAGGAAGCCTGGTTATTTAGATGCAAGCTGAGAGGACGTGCTGTCCCTGCAGCAGACAGAGCTGCCCCACGCGCGACTCGCACAGCAGCCCAGCGTATTTCACCTCCACGGCTCCGATTGCCGGCACCGACTCTGAGACGACAATTGAGCGGGGAGCTCTCTGTGAGCTCCACACGGAGCCGAGGGTAAACGCCGCTCCAAAATGCTGATGAGCGTTGTTGTATCTATGCCTTGTTTTCCGTTATTAATATTAAGAATAATTAAGATTTTTTTTTTTATTATATCTATATATTTTTTTTTTATTAAAAAATGAAAACAACCCACTACAAGCACACCAGGAATCTGTGAAACGGCCATTAAACTGGTAAGAAGTCGGTCACAGAGAGGTCAGAGACATCCAGATGGACAAAGATCGATGGCCTGACCTCCCAAGACACTTGAGATGCACGGAGGGGGTGCAGAGCAGAGTAAAGGATAATAACGGTTGCCACTCGCGTTTTCTTAACGTTTTCCTTACCGAAAAGTAGAAACTTAACAAAGAGAATTAACCAACAAACAATAAGTTTTTATTATTAGTAATTCTCTTATATTACTCGTATTCACCGCATACATATTATTTAGAATTATATGTTTCCTATCTACATGACCTTCCTAAAAACTAAAAGAGTACGAATTCCAGAAAGCTTAAGTGGAAACATAGTTACACTTAACCTCAGGACATTAAAATATAACTCAAGAATAAATGTAACACACAAGACCACATAAATGTATTGCAAAAATCTCCTCAGCCACCTTTGTCTCCAACGGTCCGGCAAGCAAGGAGGGAGCAAAAAGGTCACAAGGGGGAGTCGGTGCCTGACATTCGAGAACATCTGTTTTTTTTCTGTTTGTTTTCTCTCGCAAGAGACGCGGAGAGAGGAGAGGGTGCTCGCGTTTTTGAGTTAAGCACGGCCGTCTTTGTCTCCCCGCAGCACAAACAGATGGCCCATGAATGCTTGGAGGGTTAGGAAAGGTCGCGAGGAGGGGTCGCGGGGGTGTCTGCTTCTTCTCGCTCTGTTTTTGTTTTGCCCGCTCGCAAGGAATGCGCAGAGAGGGGAGTCACGTTTTTAAGTTAGGCACAGGCGCACATAAGCAGTCTGGGTCGAGTCGTGCTCAGTCTCGCAACTCGGCTTGCGACGTAGCGTTGCGACGGGGCTCGCAAGAGAGCGGGGGCAGATCGTGCCTCGAGGAGAGATGGGACGACGAGACGTCGTTAAAGTGACAGTCTGAGAGCAGTCGGTCCGAGTCGCGCTCAGCGTTGCGACGGGGCTCGCAAGAGAGCGGGGGCAGATCGTGCCTCGAGGAGAGATGGGACGACGAGACGTCGTTAAAGTGACAGTCTGAGAGCAGTCGGTCCGAGTCGCGCTCAGCGTTGCGACGGGGCTCGCAAGAGAGCGGGGGCAGATCGTGCCTCGAGGAGAGATGGGACGACGAGACGTCGTTAAAGTGACAGTCTGAGAGCAGACTGTCCGAGGCACGCTCAGTCTCACAACTCGGCTTGCGACGCAGCGTTGCGACGGGGCTCGCAAGAGAGAGGGGGCAGATCGTGCCTCGAGAAGTGATGGAACGAGGAGGGGTCGTTCGAGTCGCAGAAGTCTGAGTTCAACCTGGGTCGGGGCTGGGTTTCAGCCGTGCTCCGGCTGGCGGAGCGTCGTGAGGAAACGAAACACCGATGCCGATAGCAGGTGTCGCTTCTCGCAGAACAAAGTTAAGTGCGAGTGAAGCTGGCAGCTGCACGAACAAGGGAAGCACGGAGCAGAGAGAGTGACGAGTGACGACAAGCAATCAACCCGTAAAAGGGCGGAGATCGCCAAGCGTCGACCAAGCGTGCAAAGCAGAGAGCGCGAAGCAGTGGAGAAAGCCTGATCAAACGGCTGTGAGGAAGAGGACTGCGCCATCGAATGCGCCGTGTGTTTGAGGGCACACCTACCAACGACCAGTGTAAACAGACAAGACGTCCAGAGCGACGGCGAGCATCGTGCCGACTCAACAATCAATCGAGCAGTGGAGAAGCCGGGGGCTGCCACCAAGAGAGAGAAAGTGCCATCGAATGCGCAGTGTGTTTGATACTCAGACCGACCACCACCCAGTGAGCACAGCCGCGTCGTCCAGGGCCACAAGCCAACACAGCCTGAAGCAAGGGCGAGTGTCCGTGTGAAGTTGGCAACGATCAAGGAGAGAGCCACAGCAGCAGCACGACCCGGACATCACCGGGCATCACCGAGCATCGTGCCAACTCGTCATTCAGCAGTGGAGTGAGAGAGAGCGCACAAGCAGAGACACGTCCGAGCGAGGGAGCAGCAGGGGCTCGCGGCGGCCACGCCCAATCGAGAGGAACACCTGGCCGCTGTTTGTATCCTCCTACACCACACAAGCTAACGACACAATTAATATTACGAGGGGACAACGCACACACAGCACGCACACGAATAAGACTTTAAAGAAAAATTATCTTTGCATTTCAAAAAGGGTTGCCATTTCGAGGTGGGGCGTTCACTACCAACTGATCGTGCAAAGCAGTTGCTGCCGTCGAGTTACATGAATAAGAAATGTTTTAGTCATTCAATTTCGTTAATTGCATAATCTTGCCCATGAATTTATTGACGTATACTTGCTTTCGGATAAGAGAGTGTCATGTGTTTGTTTAGAATTAAAATTGCTTAACACCAACTGTTCGAGTGCTTCTTTCCAAGTCCATGCAAAACTGTCTTATTCTTGATAACTGTATCCTGTGATGAGATCTGAAACTGGAGACCTAAAATAACATAAACACACTAAGATAATCGATAAACGTTTAATCGATGATAATCGTGTTATCTTGATCGATATAACCCTGGATAAACGAAGCTAAGCCTAATTATCATAACTGCTCACAGTAACATAATCGCAAGCATCCGCATAAATTACTACGATTATCTCCGTGATTATCATAATTTATGCATATAATTACACACATTATAATAATGTATGCATGTTAATACACACATTAACATAATGCGATTTGCGCATTTTTCGGAACATTATTAATTTTTATTATTTTTTTCAAAATTTCATAATTCCAACACATACAACATAATGGGGTGGCGTCGTCCGGGATCTCTCGCAGACAGTGTTTTGCATGGATGATGGAATGAATCACTACGTGTTAACTAGAATATCGTGATCGAACATTGCATGGTGATTGTAAACGGGCGTAAAACAAAAAAAAAACGCCCTCTGAGGTTAAAACCCAGAATAGCAGGTTGAAACAAAGACTGGAATTAAGATAATATCGTATCAAACCGATTGCATCCTGTGATAAATGGTGTTAGAGGTACGCACTCTGAATCGGAAAATAACAGAATAGCTCGAGTCAAAGTGACTACACTCTGTGAGATAATTGTTTTATATGCACTCTGAAAGGAAATGTCAAAGTAACTTCTGCCGCACTTGAGATGCTAGGATTAAGAATACATTTTTGAATGGATTACGGGTTACTGGGAGCTCGTATTAAAACGTACCAACCGATCTGTTACAAAGCAGTACAGTCAGAGAGACATGGGAAGGGAGCTGTATCAATAACACGAACACACCTCGGGGGAAACTAATTGACTGGATAAAATGTAACGATGGCGAACACGATGCAAAAACTGCAGAGAAGGCAGGACAGGACTCATGCCTTCCCACAGGCATACAGACAGGGATTGTGGAATGAGGAAAAATTTGGAAAGGAAACGGGAGAGAAATCGTCTCTAATAAACGAGGAGAAATGTCCTCACACCCTCGAGAGGGAGAAGAAATCAGTGCTCGCGACACCAGCGAAACTCACAGACGTTGATCCACAGAATAAATATGGACGTAACATTAAATCACACTCTTGGGTACGTGGACAGAGTCCAGGGACTGATCGCACAAAAGTTAAAGTAAAGTCGCCAAGACATGCTTCACTAAGGGCAGAGGCAAAAACTGAAGGGAAATGGCAACACGAGCGACACGGCACAGAGCACACACAAAAAAAATGCACGCCGCTGAAACACGCCCGACACAGCACAGATGAAAGTGACAGATTGCCTGATGATAACTTGTTTGATGATGACGCTGACGGCGATCAACTTTCGGAATACCTATTCAACAGTAAAACCCTTAAATTAATGGACAAAGCTCTAGTCAGAATTCCCGATTTTGACCCACACAATAAATCCATGGATATACACACACATATCGCAACAGTAGAAGAGGAGGCAATGATTAGAGGGCTGAGGAGACGGGATGAAAAAGCGAGTTTGTTGAAACGAAGCTTACATAGAGAATCTATACCATGGGTAAAGTCACTACCATGCCAGGTTAGAAATGATTTTAAACAACTGAGCCTGGCAGTGATTCGGAAGTTTGGAGAATATTCGACACTCACTGAGGGGTTTTATGCGGTTAAATCGATGACCCAGGGCATGGACCAAGACCCACGTGACTACCTTTTACAATTTAAAAGAGCATATTACGCAGGCGATGTGAATCGATACCACGAAGGAGATCAAATGTTCAAAATTATGTTTTTTGAATCCTTGAGCCCAGAGATTACAGAAAGGATGAGAATGGTTTTGAATCCGGAAACCGCATCCTTACGCCGCATAGAGAGCAAGGCGTACATGGCATGGTTATACATAGCTAAGAATCATAATTCGGATCCAGAACACAGGGAGAGGGATAAGGAACCCAGCCTCTCAGAGAGGAATAAAAATCACCGAGCAGTCCCACAATGCAGGGAGGAGCAAACATGCACGCACCTGTGGCAAAATAAACCAGAGAGAGGTTGGCACGAGAATGAGAGCGGCACAAAGCCGAACATTCAGGAGAATCGCAGAATGTGGAGGTTCAGAACAGAACCATATCAATACCCCATGCCCCGACATACGCAAGGTCAAAATTACCCACAAAAATGGCAAAGTAACAATCCAGGAAAAATTTGGCACCCAAATGGGAGTAACACTGGGCCAAAAATGTACGAGAATCGCAGGAGGGGGAGGTTCAGAACAGAGCCATATCAACACCCCATGCCACGACACACGCAAGGTCCAAATTACACACAAAGATGGCAAGATAACCATCTAGCGGGAAGGTGGTACACAGACTGCGGAGGTACGGAGGCGAACATTCAGGAGAATCGCAGGATGGGAGGTCAAACACAATCGGTCCAATTCCGACCAATTTCTCCACCGGCTATACCAGAAGGGAATAGAGAGACAACACGAAATGCGGTCCAAATACATGATGAGCCACCCACAGTGAGTGCGAGCGAGCGGTCCACCCGCCGAGGTTTTGTTAAACCCTGAGCTCAATGGGAAAAGCAAGCAGGCTGCAAGTGACAGGGCGGGCAAATACCGCCACGACCGGGAAACAGTAAATGCATACGATGCGGTAGGAAACACGAGCAGTGCGCCCGTAAATGACGCGCAGATCGAATACAAGGACAGGACTGCATTGAAGCGTGATCGGACGGTAGATAACAGACAGATAGAAAAACTGGATTGCCCGGAAAAAGGTAAAGCCACCCAGAACGTCGCAAGAGCGCAAGATGGTGGGGCAGAGAGAGCGAACACAGAGACACGCCCTGAGGAGTGCAGGCGTGAGCCTTTGAATGAAAAATATCCAAGGGAAACCAAAATTAAGGTGGATCGGAGTGCTGGAATGGAGACAAATGTCCATGACGTACTGGGAATGGTGTTGAAATCCAACCCACTCGAAAAAACCAAAAGGACAACATTACGAGGCACGGGATTAAATCGACACACTGACTCGGCAAATGTGCATGTAATCGCAGAGAGAGCGAATGCCATTGATAACGGAGTACAGAAGGTGGTTGTGTGCACGAATTCTGATTATGTGCAGCACAATTTTACACCACACATTCCCACGACGCGAGAGAGTGAGAGAGGAAACTACAAAAACGAACCTGAAAACCGTGATCGAATTATCAAAGTGATAAGTGGTAAACCAGGTAACATGAGGAAGGTAACGCATAAATGCGTTCGAAACCGCTACCTAGCGTTTCCCAGGATTTAACAAAAACAAAAATGAATATTCGCCGTAGTGATGATGGATGAGAACCGATGTAACGCAATATCGATGTTAACGTTTTGTTTTATTTTCTTTGCTTATTTCAAATGTAACCATGTTAAAGATTGTGATACGTGCGCGCGCGTCGTAAGAAAGAACCACCGAAACCGCTACCTAGCGTTTCCCAGGATTTAACAAAAACAAAAATGAATATTCGTCGGAGGTATGATGTATGAAAACCGATGTAACTTGTGGTATCGATGTTAACGTTCTTTATTTTCTTTGCTTATTTCAAATGTAACCATGTTAAGATTGTAATACGTACGCGCGCGTTGTAACAAATAACCGCCGAGAGTGAGGGCGGCTGATGGATTTATAACGAAAAAAAAACAGGGCATTTACTTTGTTTAAAAATTCGCCAGTGGCCGAATCAACCACTGATAATTTTTAAAAAGGGCGGATTGTTGTATCTATGCCCTGTTTTCCGTTATTAATATTAAGAATAATTAAGAAAAAAAAATATATTTTTTATTGTATCTATATATATATTTTTTTTAATTAAATAATGAAAACAACCCACTACAAGCACACCCGGAATCTGTGAAACGGCCATTAAACTGGTAATAAGTCGGTCACAGAGAGGTCAGAGACATCCAGATGGACAAAGATCGATGGCCTGACCTCCCAAGACATCTTGAGATGCACGGAGGGGGTGCAGAGCAGAGTAAAGGATAATAACGGTTGCCACTCGCGTTTTCTTAACGTTTTCCTTACCGAAAAGTAGAAACTTAACAAAGAGAATTAACCAACAAACAATAAGTTTTTATTATTAGTAATTCTCTTATATTACTCGTATTCACCGCATACATATTATTTAGAATTATATGTTTCCTATCTACATGACCTTCCTAAAAACTAAAAGAGTACGAATTCCAGAAAGCTTAAGTGGAAACATAGTTACACTTAACCTCAGGACATTAAAATATAACTCAAGAATAAATGTAACACACAAGACCACATAACTGTATTGCAAAAATCTCCTCAGCCACCTTTGTCTCCAATGGTCCGGCAAGCAAGGAGGGAGCAAAAAGGTCACAAGGGGGAGTCGGTGCCTGACATTCGAGAACATCTGTTTTTTTTCTGTTTGTTTTCTCTCGCAAGAGACGCGGAGAGAGGAGAGGGTGCTCGCGTTTTTGAGTTAAGCACGGCCGTCTTTGTCTCCCCGCAGCACAAACAGATGGCCCATGAATGCTTGGAGGGTTAGGACAGGTCGCGAGGAGGGATCGCAGGGGTGTCTGCTTCTTCTCGCTCTGTTTTTGTTTTGTTGCCCGCTCGCAAGGAATGCGCAGAGAGGGGAGTCACGTTTTTAAGTTAGGCACAGGCGCACATAAGCAGTCTGGGTCGAGTCGTGCTCAGTCTCGCAACTCGGCTTGCGACGCAGCGTTGCGACGGGGCTCGCAAGAGAGCGGGGGCAGATCGTGCCTCGAGGAGAGATGGGACGACGAGACGTCGTTAAAGTGACAGTCTGAGAGCAGTCTGGGTCGAGTCGTGCTCAGTCTCGCAACTCGGCTTGCGACGCAGCGTTGCGACGGGGCTCGCAAGAGAGCGGGGGCAGATCGTGCCTCGAGGAGAGGTGGGACGACGTTAAAGTGACAGTCTGAGAGCAGTCGGTCCGAGTCGCGCTCAGCGTTGCGACGGGGCTCGCAAGAGAGCGGGGGCAGATCGTGCCTCGAGGAGAGATGGGACGACGAGACGTCGTTAAAGTGACAGTTTGAGAGCAGTCTGTCCGAGGCGCGCTCAGTCTCACAACTCGGCTTGCGACGCAGCGTTGCGACGGGGCTCGCAAGAGAGCGGGGGCAGTTCGTGCCTCGAGAAGTGATGGAACGAGGAGGGGTCGTTCGAGTCGCAGAAGTCTGAGTTCAACCTGGGTCGGGGCTGGGTTTCAGCCGTGCTCCGGCTGGCGGAGCGTCGTGAGGAAACGAAACACCGATGCCGATAGCAGGTGTCGCTTCTCGCAGAACAAAGTTAAGTGCGAGTGAAGCTGGCAGCTGCACGAACAAGGGAAGCACGGAGCAGAGAGAGTGACGAGTGACGACAAGCAATCAACCCGTAAAAGGGCGGAGATCGCCAAGCGTCGACCAAGCGTGCAAAGCAGAGAGCGCGAAGCAGTGGAGAAAGCCTGATCAAACGGCTGTGAGGAAGAGGACCGCGCCATCGAATGCGCCGTGTGTTTGAGGGCACACCTACCAACGACCAGTGTAAACAGACAAGACGTCCAAAGCGACGGCGAGCATCGTGCCGACTCAACAATCAATCGAGCAGTGGAGAAGCCGGGGGCTGCCACCAAGAGAGAGAAAGTGCCATCGAATGCGCAGTGTGTTTGATACTCAGACCGACCACCACCCATGTGAGCACAGCCGCCTCGTCCAGTGCCACAAGCCAACACAGCCAGAAGCAAGGGCGAGTGTCCGTGTGAAGTTGGCAACGATCAAGGAGAGAGCCACAGCAGCAGCACGACCCGGACGTCACCGGGCGTCACCGAGCATCGTGCCAACTCGTCATCCAGCAGTGGAGAGAGAGAGCGCACAAGCAGAGACATGTCCGAGCGAGGGAGCAGCAGGGGCTCGCGGCGGCCACGCCCAATCGAGAGGAACACCTGGCCGCTGTTTGTATCCTCCTACACCACACAAGCTAACGACACAATTAATATTACGAGGGGACAACGCACACACAGCACGCACACGAATAAGACTTTAAAAAAAAATTATCTTTGCGTTTCAAAAAGGGTTGCCATTTCGAGGTGGGGCGTTCACTACCAACTGATCGTGCAAAGCAGTTGCTGCCGTCGAGTTACATGAATAAGAAATGTTTTAGTCATTCAATTTCGTTAATTGCATAATCTTGCCCATGAATTTATTGACGTATACTTGCTTTCGGATAAGAGAGTGTCATGTGTTTGTTTAGAATTAAAATTGCTTAACACCAACTGTTTGAGTGCTTCTTTCCAAGTCCATGCAAAACTGTCTTATTCTTGATAACTGTATCCTGTGATGAGATCTGAAACTGGAGACCTAAAATAACATAAACACACTAAGATAATCGGTAAACGTTTAATCGATGATAATCGTGTTATCCTGATCGATATAACCCTGGATAAACGAAGCTAAGCCTAATTATCATAACTGCTCACAGTAACATAATCGCAAGCATCTGCATAAATTACTATGATTATCTCCGTGATTATAATTTATGCATATAATTACACACATAATAATTTATGTATGTTAATACACACATTAACATATTGCGATTTGCGCATTTTTTTGAAAATTATTAATTTTTATTATTTTTATCAAAATTTCATAATCCCAACACATACAACAGCGTGGTGATTCTGATGGACAGCGCATTTGTGCGATCCGTGTCACGTGGCGCAAGCTGCGTGGGGCGGTGCGTCACGTGGTGCTGAGCCCGCCCGAAGCGCTCTATGAAATACAAATCGAGGGCGTGGCTATGCACGACAGACAGACAAATAATCCCTGGTGGGCAGTAGGGAACTTGTTCCTACCTGTATGAATGTGGTACAGTATATTGAAACGATGTTGGGGGTTGTGGGGGAGGGGTGGCGGGGGGCATGCGGCGGGGGGGGGGAGATTTTAAATGGTTTGGCAGCTCACCATGGTTTCACTGAGTAGGAAAGTTTTTCATAAATGTGCGTACATAGTGATGTGTATCACACTCATGCACATATCCTAGTCTATTTATGACTTCAATAGTCACCCTATATCTGTTTAAAATTCATGTATTTTAACTTTCATTTGCGTTATGATCGGTCTAAAAATAATCTTCCAAGTCGACTTCAGCTAGAAGGAATTTATGAATGATTGTGCAATGTTGTCGATTTATTGCATAAAAGTTGTTTTTGCTCCGATTTCTCTTTCATTGCTCTAATTTATTAGTTTTCGTTTTGGTGTATCAGGTTACACTTGCAAATGGACTATCCAGGTTAAAAACCTGGCTAAACAAATACACTTGATATTTCTAATCTTTGCGTATACATATATCTGTATACCAAATAACAGCACTTCAACAGCCTCGGAATGCTTAACAATATATCAATAATTACATTTTTATGTACTATTTTATTGAGAGACTGTCATTGTGTGGGTGTGGTCTGGGAATGTTTATTGCTGTTGTTTTACTGCCTTTCCCAAGCTTGGGAATTGATGCATGTTGAACTTGCATTCTTTTATGTATTTATTTAAGTGACACCACAGTGGTGTGATGCTATCTTCCTCGCCTAGTATGCAAGAGTTCGGGGGTTTGATCCCGACCCTGACACCTGCTGTATAGTTGGAGTGTGCATGTTCTGTCTGTGGACGCTTGTATTTTATCTCTGGGTTCTCCAGATTTTCTCTCCACATTTAGAAACATCCATTTAGATTATTTTGCTGCTATAAATTTTCACGTGATAATCCACTTCCTCGAGCTATTATGTGTGGCATGCTCGCTTTTGAAAAAATATATAATAGCTCTGGGCCTTACCTGGTAAGATAAAAAAAGAGTTTAGTTTCATTTGTATATTTTTCAGTAATTTGTTCACCTTCACTATACTTTGCACTCTTATCGTGTATTTGTGTTGGTTGTAACTTCCTGTCCTGTCTCTGCTGCACTCATTGGATTTTACTCCAGTATAAATATTCAGATTATGCGATTAGGTGTAACTTTGTTATTGCATATTCAGCCTTAACTGAGTACCCATCGCAGTGTGTATCCTGGTTACTCATGCGGCGTTGCAATGTAAATGTTTCAATATTATTGAATAGTTTTGATACTGTACCCAATGCTATCATCAACCGTGCTAATGGTCTCACGAGACTGATAATATAATCTGTTTCGATATCTCACGGTGCAGTGCAAGCATTTGTGTTCGACAGTGGCCCACAAAAGTGGATATCACAGCTACCAGGCAAATGCCTTCCACAGACACTCGGTTTCAGACAGACCCATAAACTCACAGATATCAGCAGACTCACACTGAGATATAAAGACTCAAAATAGACACAAAAAGACAGGCAGAGAAATGTATTCACACTGAGGGATAAGAGCCGGCTCAGACCAGGGCTCTGGGCTGCTGTTGTGGGGAATTGCTGTTGCCGCCGTCACCTTGGAGCGGGGTCGTCTTCATCATCCTGGAGTGGGCACCTTGTAGTCTTGAAGAATATAGTTATCTAAGTTACCGAAGTGTATATAGTCACTCGCGGTTACTCGTTAAGTTATCAATGAGTCGGCGGACTTTATTCATAATAAATATACATATAACTCATCTCCTGCCATGTCCCCTCTCGTCCTCTCCATTCCCAATCTTCTCTGTCCCTCCATCTCCCTACGCCCAATCCTTCTCCCTCCCTGCAGACCTCCACTGGAACAACCTTCCCCCTCCTTAAACTCCTTCTGTTACTCTCTTAAAGCCTCACCGCTCCTCCATTTCCCATTATCTACATCCCTCCCTATTCCTCCCCTACCATTTCGTCTTCTTTCGCATGGCTGATATAGAAGCAGAGCAACAAGCAAGGCCAGATCATGATCCCGTGATGCCCCTGGGCGCATGTCTTTTGCAGCCCCCCGCCCCCGCTTTCCTATATTGGTGTCTTGCCTTCCTCCTCGCAAAATCATCCACTAGTTCGTCAAAATCTAGCCATCTGATGAGGACTAACTATTGACATAAGTGACTGAGCTGAGACGTGTTTGGCACATGCTACTCCGCAGCTCTTTTTTTATTCTGCCTTAAAGGGAAACAGTCTACTCACCCTGGCAATTTGTCACTGGCAAAGTTAGAAAAATCCAAAGTGCCACGAAAACATTGGGGAACACTGACTGCAGATTAAGTGCCTGCAACGTCTCAGTAAATTTAGTTGGGCACTTCTCGCCCTCATAGTCAGACATGAAAGACTTGAATTGGATGAGTTCATTGGCAAAGTTCATGTCCAGGTTTGATGTATATGCAGTGGAGAGCACATTTAACCTTTTCCACTGACATCACTGTTAGACACCTGATCTGACATAAAAAGAACTCCAAAGAGACTGGTCAAACGTTTGTAAACGTCCAAGCGATGTTCAAGGCATGCCACTTGCTTATCAATGACCACATAAAATGTTTCTATTTTGAACTTCTCCCTCCCCTCAAGTGTCACACCTGGCTCTGAGCTCTCATCTGCAAATGTGTTTGGAGCTGCTGTTCGAAACTGGCTTCAATGTGACTTGTTAAGGCAAGCACCTGGTCGCAACAATTTCGACCAGTTCTAAATCCTGCTTGTTCGTGGGGAAATATTTCCTCAAGCGAGGGCATCAGCCTTTTGAGCATTAGCCACTCCATTAGTTTATAGTAGGCGCTGAGTAGGGAGATAGGGTGGTAGTTTTGAGCGTCCGATGCATCCTTGCCTGGTTTCAGAATAGCTACTATCCTTGCCTCTTTCCACTCCTTCAGAATGATGCTTGTGGAATGGATGTCAGTTAAGAATGTGGCTAGCCATTTTCTCGCTATTGATTGCAAGTTTTTGATGAATTCTGGATAAATATCAAGACCTGAGGCTTTCCCGCACTTGAACTGGGCAATACCGGCATCTACTTCCTCCACTGAGAACGGATGGGAGAATTCAGAGGTTTCTTGGCAGTTATCTATTGTGCAATAAAGTTATTTGTAGACTCGCTGTATTGTGTTTTTTGTCGATCGAAGTTCGTAAATTGTTGCCAAGTTGCCTATCAATTTCGTCAGGACTGACTTGCGGAGATTTGTAGGCTGGCTTCGCGGCTGCGCCCATAAACCTCAGGAGGCGCCAGGCTTTACGGCTCGAATTTGCAAAGTCAAGTTTCTCAACTGTTTCGTGCCACCTTTCTCAAAGTCAAGGGAGGTGTGGACTTCCACTACTCAACACGCTGCAACAGCCATCACCACCCTCAACAGCAGAAGTGGATTGAGAAACGAACAAACAATAACAGCGGGTCTTAACGAGAATTATCATTTATTCACTATGCCTTGAGACACTTTGTCCAATGATGCGAATCAACCAGTGGCAGACAATAATTTCTTAATAACCAAGTACAACTACTCTTTGGTTCTAAAGTCACGTAGAAATAAATTAAATAATAATACAATACGACCTTTCGATTGCAACACAAGCAACCATCATCAGGTACAAATGAATGAGAAAACAAACAGTAAACTTAGAAATATGCAATACAACACAGTCGGCCAACACAACAGTCAACACCCCACCTAGTTGATTACATTCTTCCAAAGATTGCTAAATTTGAGAGAGACAAAACACACAGACAGACACACAAGCAGAGAGATACAGAGACACACACATAGGCACACAGAAAGACAACAACTCTGTCGAGGCCTTAAATAGAGAGAGAGGGGGGGGGGGCAAAGAGGGAGTTGTGTAGAATTCCTGCCCATAGCGGACGGACGAGCTGGACACTGGACTTGTAAACAAACAAACACGGAGCGTTGTGTGGAATTCCTGCCCATAGCGGCTGGAGGAGAGAATGGACTTATAAACAAGCACGGTAGAAAGCAAATTTAGTAAAATTAGGAAGTGTAATGCAATGCAACACAGATTACGTTCTTCCAAAGATTGCTAAATTAGAAGTTGTGTGAAACAAACAAGCACGGCAAACCCTCACCATAGAGATGGTTAAAACTAGATTCGAAGCTTTCGTGACTGCAAGAATTACTCTTTGGTTCTTTCGGTAAAGTCATGTAGAAAGAAATTAAATAATAAAATACGACGTTTCGATTGCAACACAAGCAACCATCAGGTACAAATGAATGAGAAAACATAGTAAACTTAGAAATATAACGCAATACAACACAGTCGGCCAACACAACAGTCAACACCCCACCTGGTTGATTACGTTCTTCCAAAGATTGCTAAATTTGAGAGACAAAACACAGACGCACACAGACGGACACACAAGCAGAGAGAGACTCACACGGAGACAGAGACACACACACATAGGCACACAGAACCAAAGAGTAATTCCTGCAGTCACGAAAGCTTCGAATCAAGTACAACTTCTTCAAAACTTCTAGAAACCCGAACAAAGCACATCTATGCAACGTTCCCCCCACGTAGGCAGTTACAGAACACCGAGTACAACCAACTCAACAATAGTGTCTTGGTTTGGTTTTTATTTGCAACTGCGCTCTTGATGTATTCACTCAAAAGGCAGACTATGGACTTGGTGAAAGCCTCCAACCACCACGTTGGACAGATCGGTGCAGCTGTAGTCGTGGTCACGAAGTTTACGCTGTCAATAGCGCTCTTGAGAGACTCAACGTGGTGACAGTCTCGGGACTTGGCTGGTGCCTCCAACCGCTTTGTTGAACACAACTGCAGTCTGGGTCCCAGAGCCGCCCGGCAGTCGTAGCTGGTCTTCTCTGGGAGTCCCTTGATCGTGGTGGGCATCGATCGTCTCTGTCTTCCTCCCAGTGGCGTTCATTTTAACATACACATTTAATCCAGACCTCATTGTTTATCTCACTCTCTGGCTGCCCTCCCTGTTAGCCAATCAGCTGCCTGTTGCTAGGCGGCATACCTCTGTTTCTTGCCCTCAGCTCCTGCCAATTAACTTAGCATGTGCAGCGTCCTCCAATCGGAAGCTCGGAAATTCGTTACATTAAACCTGATTTTTTAAAAATCCTTTATATTAAGTTCGCTTGCTTGCGTGCTTGCTTGCTTGCTTACGACCGTGCAAATCTTTCGGTCGTTTTTTAACCCACTTCCCGTGATCCAATCGAGCTGACATTTTGCACACAGACTCGTTGTGCGAGACAATTAATGTTCGTGAAAAAATGTTTCCAAAATCTTACACTGTTTAGGGAAAACAAATTAAATATTTAATTACCAATTGCTTAATACTGGCAGACAATCATCTGACCCATAGGTGGCAGCCATCTCAAGCCAGAGGACGAGAGGACTCTAGCCGCCACGCATATAAAGGATTTATAGTGAAAAACTTTGTTTTTACGGGTTATACTTATTATTGACCACACTTGCCACCAATCACGCAAAGCCCCGTTGACTGCCCCTCACCCACACTACCTGGCTTGTCCTGACTGGCCAATTTGCGTCCCGCTCTCAATTAATGCTAGACTGTGAGTAGCGCCGTTGCGGTCATAAGGGGGGGGGGTATGGGGGAGAATCTCCCCCCTAACCCCCCCCCACCTCATGTAAAATCGGTCACCTTGGCTCACCCCAGAGCGACAGCGCTTACCCACACCATTACACCAATAACTGGTACCAGTGGTGTCAATATCGGCCTCTGTGGAGGAGGCTCGTGAAGGACAATACTGGGCAGTTGGAGGCAGTCCCCCTTGAGCAACAATGGAGGGAAATGGAGCGACGCTCACAACAACGATCGGAGCGCCAGGCCGATAAAATACAGCAAGTTGGCACAGTAGGCCAGGGCCGTATTATTCAATAGGTACAGTAGGCACTGTGCCTAGGTCCGATGAAAACTAAAGGGCCAACGAAATTTTTTTTGTTATCGATGAAAATGAATGTCATCCTTTTTAAGCTGTCATCTGATATGATAATCATAGTTAAAGATTGACTGAATATATTTTCGCTTTTTATATTTTTAGGATTGACACTTAGGCTTTCAAGACCAGTATTATTCATAATGAAGGTTTTTCGCTTAGATCGTGTAAGTATAAATGCGTCGTTACTCGCCACCACCCAACACCGCCAACCAGTAGGGTTCTTCACATAAACAAAACGTGCCAATTGGTTACCAGTGAAACGTCGTACTCAAATTGTAAATGTTGTGGATTTACTTTCCAACACACCGATGGGCTGAACTAATAATTGGCACGTTTTGTTTACGTGACAAACCTTACTGATTGGCT
Source organism: Lethenteron camtschaticum (assembly GCA_018977245.1). Lineage (NCBI taxonomy): Eukaryota > Metazoa > Chordata > Hyperoartia > Petromyzontiformes > Petromyzontidae > Lethenteron > Lethenteron camtschaticum. The sequence continues at coordinate 73,673 of WFAB01001304.1, read as the reverse complement.
GTATCGGGTGGTAGCGGGTTTCGGCACATTTCTAATTACATGATCGAACCCAAGAAGCTTTACTATGAATCATATTTTTAGGCTTGCCTTCTTTTTTTCTTTAACAAATTTCAAACTAAATCTGCTCATCTGCGGCACACATCACGCTCCCATCGAATTAGGACACAGACTAAATCATGAACATGTCAGCAGTAACGACATCTGAACCTTATGGCAGGACCCCGGGGTCCCATAAGCCCCCGGCTCTTGCATAAACTGCGTTGCAATGTCATTTTATGACTGTTGAAGGCGAACGATACGGCAATCTATTCCACTCGACGAGCTCTACACGGTGCGCTAATAAAAGTTTCAAAGTTTTGTTTATGACTACGACAATTTTGGCAACGACGGGTGCTTGGTAAAGAACGTGAGGATTAATTTCTGGTGAGTCGCGGCGTTTATGTGCGCGGTGGGACGGAGTCGCCAAAAATAAATTAATTACGATTTTGATTTCCGTTTATTTGGGACCCCGGGGTCCTGCCATAAGGTTAATCTGTTCAGCGCCTGGAAGCACTACCGCATGAAACAAGCGGCGGTAGTAACATGGGGCAGCAGCAGCACCAACTGTAAAGCGTTATCACTGAAGGTCTATGAAACAGGAGTGCTTAAGGCCTACAAGAACCTTAATCCGGCCCTGCAGTAGGGGGGTACAGCTGGTATATCTGTCAGTCATCTCAGTAAGTCAACCCATGGCACCTGGGTCTGTGTGTGACTGTGTGTGAGTGAGGAGATGAGTGTGTGTGAATGTGTGTGAGTGAGTGTTTGAGCGTTTGTGAGTGTGTGATTGAGTGTGTGAGGGAGGAGATAAATATGTGTGTAAATGAGTGTGTGACTGTGTGTATGAAGCTTGTGCCGGAGGCCCTGGAGGGACAGGCATTTATGATGTCTCCTGGCCAAACCCGATTTGGCGGAGCGAGGAGACTGAATCGTTACACTCGGCGTTCCTCCAGAAATAGCAGAAAGCCATTGAGGGTGGCCACGTACAATTTTCGAATGCTCATTGTGGAGAAGAGGCTGCCACTCCTCTGTCGGGAGCTCAACCAGTACCGCCTGGATCTCTACAGTATTCAGGAGGTCTGGCTGACTGGCTCTGGCTCCTGCAACCATGAGGGGTGGACATTCCTCTACTCGGGGGAGGAGATTGCCAAACAACAGGGAGTGGCTCTTCTGAACAAAATAATGAAGGGGGTGTGGCGGCGAGGTGTGGGAAACAGTAAGCTCCAGGCTAATGTGGGCTAAACTTCCCATCAACCAGAGGTGATGAGTAGTGGTCATGGTTACGTATGTTTCCACTGAAGATGAACATCAGTGGAGGGATACAGCCAAGGCCAATGAGGCAGATACCTTCTCTGACCTCCTGTCACAAGGGCGAGCTACAGTGACCACTTGAAATAGAGTCATCCTGTTGGTTGACTTTAATGCCCAAGTAGGTCATGATGCTGGCACCTGGCCGAGAGTGATTGGAAGGCATGAGCCAGATCAGCTCAATAACAACGGTAGGAGGCTGCTAGACTTTTGTGCAGCACATTGGCTTGTAATTAGCAACACACTGTTCCAGCTTTGGCACATCCACACACCATCATGGATGCATTCCGGGTCCAAACAAGAACATCTGCTGGACTATATAGTGATGAAATAGATGTGGACCCATGTTTTGACACCAGGACCTCCCGTGGAGCTGATCTGCCCACTTACCATCGGCTTGTCACATGTAAGATGCGCGTGCCATTCTTCCACTCCAGTAGTGGGTGTACATCCACGACCCCATTCAAACCCACAGCGGCCTGGTCTCAGCTAGATGATTAAAGTTGCGAGCGAGAATTTCATTATCACGTGCAGCTGGGGTTGGTATTGTCCCCCACTCCATTCTGATGCTGATGGGAAATGGGTGACGTTTAGGACTACCTAATGCAGCTGCAATGGTTGCTTTGGGTACATGGTCCAAACTTCTTCAGAGACCCTGTCTGACAGAGGAGGTGTTCTGGCGGGCTGAGAAAAAGCGACAGGTTCACACTCACTGTCTACAGGATCCCATGTCAGAGAATAAGGAGGATTCGCTCGGAGGTTTGGAGAGCCGTGCGGCGCTGCAAGGATGGGTAGTGGTCACGGGTTGCTGAGGAGATGGAGTCTGCATCAAATCACTCTTCAACTCCATCAAAAAAAGTAACCTGCATTGCCACACCTATAATAATCATGGGAAAGAAAGGTGATCCAATATCTGACCCCAAAAAACAAGTTTGCAGATTTTCTGAGTATTTATTGGGGGGAGGGGAAATTCTTCAGACTGCAAAAACATCATGGGACAAAGTGGGGGTGACACTGCTGAGGCTGCTGTTCCTCAACTATTGGAAGAAGTAGTGAGTGGCTGGCTGAAATGCCATCTGTTGAGAAAGTATAGAAGGCAATCAAGAGTCTGAGACCAGGAAAGGCACCGGGCTGAGATGATCTCCTAAGCGAAATGATGAGGAAGGGTGGCGTTTGTGCACAGACTGCCCAACATGACATCATAACAACAGTGTGGACCACTGGATGGGTTCCGCAGGATTATAAGGATGCCCTGGTGGTCGCCGTCTTTAAGAAGGGGGACCGCACAGACGGTTACTTCTACAGGGGCGTCTCACTCCTCAGTGTGCCCTGAAAGGTCCTCACAAGGATTATTCAACATCGCCTTGCGAGACGCTGAGCAGAGGCTTGCGGAGCCCCAATGCGGTTTCAGGAAAGGGCGGTCCTGCACAGATGCCATATTTTCTGTCCGTCTGCTACAGCAAAGGTATAGGGAATTCCAACAAGACTGACATCTCTGCTTTTTGACCTGTTCAAGGCCTATGATATCATCAGTAGGCCTGGGCTCTGGGTTGTTCTTCGTGCTATTGGAGTCCCTGACCCTGCGACAGGGATGTCCTCTGGCTTCCACATTATTTAACATAATCTTTGACCACGTAGTTCGAGAAGCCTTCAATTGCTGTACCGGAGGAATTTCCATCTGGTACAGATACAATGGGAGGCTGATCAATGCCCAGGTGTGGTCAAGGGATGGCTCCCTATTGCTCAACCATGTTATGTATGTCGATGATCTGGTAATTGCTGCTTACTCAGAGGAGGAGTTGGAGGCGCTGCTGCTGAATCTGGAGCTTTCTGCTAAGAGGTGGGGGCCTTACCATCAGCCCCACCAAAACTTAGCACCTGCCAGTGTATTTTGTACCATCAGACACTCCACCCCCACAATTCCCAATTAGTGATAGGGCAGTTTTGGAGGGAGTGGAGAGTTTCCCATACCTGGGCAGTGTCCTCATGACTGGCTCCGGTTTAACAGCAGAAGTCTCACTCCGAATCAGTCGTGTGGCATTATTTTTTCATCGGTTGCGTAATGCTATGTGGAAGCTACCTGGTCTGTCGCTACGAACAAAGCTTGAGGTCATCTCGGCCACAGTCATTCCCTCCCTTCTCTACGCTTGCGAAACGTGGACCCCCCTAATGGAACATCTTCGCCGGTGAGAAACATTTAGGCTGGCCTGCCTACGATCCATCCTGGGTTAAACCAGGCTGGATTATGTGAGGACCTCACAAATCCTTGAAAGATCTGGACAAAGTCCCATTGGTGAGCTCCTCCGTTAGGCAAGGCTGCGTTGGCTGGGTCATGTAGCCCGCATGCCCAGCCACCGCATGCCTAAACAGCTTTTGTTTGGCCGGATCGAGGGGGCTAAACGGGCGCGGCACAGGCTAGAGAAGAGATGAAGTGATGTGGTACAGGAGGGTGTGGAGCTGAGTGGACTTGCCGATGGCTGGTATCAGCGGTGTCAAGATCGGCCTCTGTGTAGGAGGCTCGTGAAGGATGCTACTGGGCAGTTGGAGGCAGTCACCCTCCAACAATAACAGAGGGCGGAGGAGCGACGCTCACAACAAGGAGCAGAGCGCTGGGGGGCTAAAGCACAGCAAATTGGCACAGTAGGGGGCACAGGTGGTGCATCAGTCACTTATCTCAGTCAGTCGACCCGTGGCACCTGGGTCTGCCCCGTGACCTGCCAGCGGGCTTTCGACACTTCACGTGACCTCAAGGTGCACATAGCCTGGCACAAACGTCGTGGTGACATCACCGCCACTTAGTGGCGAATGGCGGTTGTTGTTGGGTGAATGAGTGTGTGAATGAATGTGTGACTAAGTCACTTTGTGTGATTCTTGATTTAAAGCTTTCGTGACTGCAGGAATCCATACTCTCTGGTTCTTTCGGTAAATTCACGTAGATAGAAAAAATATTAAAAAGTAAACACGACGTTTCGGTCGCAACCCAAGCGGCCGTCTTCAGGTGAGAAAAAAATATCTGCTGTTGTGGCTTTATATAGGCACGGGAGGGAAGAGGAGGAGTTTGGCTGTAGGAGTTAGGAACGGGAGGGGGGAGAACACTTTGTGTGAGTTAATGTGGGTGAGTGGCTGAATGTGTGAGTGTGTGAGTAAATGAGTGAGATTAGTGTGTGAGTGAGTGTGTGGGCGAGTGAGTGTGTGATTGAGTGAGTATATGAATGTGTGTGAGTGTGTGTGGGCGAGTGAGTGATTGAGTGTTTGAGTGTGTGTGTGAGTGAGTGTGTGAGTTTGTATAGCCTGTGGGGAGCCTTTGTGTCTGTGTATTAATAGATACACACACTTAGAGTTAGACTCACGCAGACTCTGCAAAGACAAAGATCCCCCGTATAGTCTGTAACAGACTGTAGGGGCAAGTGCCGCTAGCGAGCAGCACCTCTGAAGGCCGCCACTGTGGCAGACGAGGGGGTGGGTGGCCAACACTACGCCCGGCCGCCTATGTCTCCCCAGTGGCGATGTTCACTACACATCAGAGGTGGGACAAAGTCATTGTTATGCAAGTCCAAGTCGAGTCTGAAGTCATCAAATTCATGACTCGAGTCTGACTCGAGTCCAAGTCACATGACTCGAGTCCACACCTCAGAGGTGGGACAAAGTCATTGTTATGCAAGTCCAAGTCGAGTCTGAAGTCATCAAATTCATGACTCGAGTCTGACTCGAGTCCAAGTCACATGACTCGAGTCCACACCTCTGCTACACATTGCACCAGGTTATCATTTGAGGCTAAGTCGACCTAGGGGAGGCCTAGGACTGGTTAAGATAATCGTCACAGACACTCACACACTCTCACACACTCACTCCCACACACACTCACTGTCACACACACTCACACACACACTCACACTCTCACACGAAAAAAGATCCCCCGTATAGCCTTAACAGACTGTTGGGGCAAGTGCTGTTAGCAAGGAGCTGCACCTATGAAGGCCGGCACGGTACACGAGGTAGTGGGTGGCCAACACCACGCCCGGCCGCCTTTGTCTCCCCAGTGGCGATGTTCACTACACACCGCACCAGGTTCTCTTTTGAGGCTGAGTCGACGTAGGGGACGCCCGGGACCGGTTTAGATAATGGCTATAGCTGTGCGGTATTGGTGGTGGCCCTGAGCGGGAATTGAACGCGGGTTTCTGGCCGGGTTCGTGATAGAATAGCAGCGCGCTAACCGCTGGGCCACCGCTCCCCATCACCATCATCATCACCACCACCACCATCACAATCATCGTCAACATTAGCATCATCACCATCATCGTTAACATCATCACCACCATCAACATTATCACAATAATCATCGTTTACATCACCATTATCGTTTACATCACCATCATCACCACCATCGTTAACATCACCATCATCACCACCATCGTTAACATCACCATCATCACCACCTTCATCACCACCGTCATCACCACCTTCATCACCACCTTCATTACCACCGTCATCATCGTCAACATCACCACCATCATCATTATGGCTCGGAGTGTCACGCACTAACCGCTGCGCCACCGCTCCACACAACAACCGCCATTCGGCACTACTGGCGGTGACGTCACCACGACGCTTGTGCCAGGCCATGTGCACCTTGAGGCCAAGTGAAGTGTCGAACGCCTGCTGGCAAGAGGTCCCGGGCAGACCCAGGTGCCAAGAGTCGACTGACTGAGATGACCGAGATGACTGGCTGAGGCACCACCTGTAACTCCTACTGTGCCAACTTGCTGTGCTTTAGCCACCCGGCGCTCTGCTCGTTGTTGTGAGCGTCGCTCCTCCGCCCTCTGTTGTTGTTGGAGGGCGACTGCCTCCAACTGCCCAGTAGCATCCTTTACGAGCCTCCTCTACTGAGGTCGATCTTGACACCGCTGGTACCAGTCATCGGCAAGTCCACTCAGCTCCACGTCCTCCTGTACCACTCACTCCATCTCTTCTCTAGCCCGTGCCGCGCCCATTTAGCCCTCTTTATCCGGCCAAACAAAAGCTGTTTAGGCATGCGGTGATTGGGCATGCGGGCTACATGACCCAGCCAACACAACCTTGCCTGCCGGAGGAGCTCACCGATGGGACTTTGTCCAGATATTTCAAGGATTTGTGAGCTCCTCACACAATCCAGCCTGGTTAAACCCAGGATGGATCGTAGGCAGGCCAGCCTAAATGTTTCTAACTGGCAAAGATGTTCTATTAGGGGGGTCCACGTTTCGCAAGCATAGAGAAGGGAGAGAATGACTGTGGCCGAGAAGACCCGAAGCTTCGTGCGGAGCGACAGACCAGGTAGCTTCCACATAGCGTTATGCAACCGATGAAAAGATAATGCCGCTCGACTGATTCGGAGTGAGACCTCTGCTGTTAAACCGGAGCTGGTCATCAGCACACTGCCCAGGTATGGGAAACTCTCCACTCTCTCCACAACTGCCCCATTACCAATTGGGAGTTGTAGGAGTGGAGTGCCCGATGGTACAAAATACCCAGGCAGGTGCTTCGTTTTGGTGGGGCTGATGGTAAAGCCCCACCTCTAAGTGGCACACTCCAGTTTCAGAAGCAGCGCCTCCAACTCCTCCTCTGAGTGAGCTGCAATTACCCGGTCGTCGGCATACATAACGTGGTTGGGCAATAGGGAGCCATCCCATGACCGCACCCGGGCATCGATCATTCTCCCATTGTATCTGTACCAGATGGAAATTCCTCCGGTACAGCTACTGAAGGCTTCATGAACTTCGTGGTCTAAATAGATGTTAAATAATGTTGGAGCCAGAGGACATTCCTGTCGCACCCCAAGGTGTACAGGGAATGGCTCTGACTGCTGGCCACGTAGTTTTACCCGGGCCCGCTCACCATCATGATGGTCCTTAATGAGCGTGAGCAGAGGGTCAGGAACTCCGAAAGCACAAAGAACAACCCAGAGCCCAGGCCTACTGATGGTATCATAGGCCTTGCCCAGTTCAATGAAGCAGAGATGTAGGTCTTGTTGGAATTCCCTATACCTCTGCTGTAGCAGACAGACAGAAAATATGGCAACTGTGTGGACCGCCCTTTCCTGAAACCGCATTGGGGCTCCGCCAGCCACTCCTCAGCGTGCCTAGCAAGGTGATGTTGAATAATCTTGTCCAGGACCTTTCCCGGCACACTGAGGAGTGAGATGCCCCTGTAGTTGTTACAGTGTACTCTATGCGGTCCCCCTTCTTAAAGAGGGGGACCACCAGGGCATCCTTCCAATCCTGCAGAACCCGTCCAGTGGCCCAGACTGTTGTTATGATGTCATGTAGGGCAGTCTGCGCACAAACGCCACCCTCCCTCAGCATTTCGCTTGGGAGATCATCTCTGCCTGGTGCCTTTCCTGGTCTCAGACTCTGGATCACCTTCAGTACTTCCTCAATGGATTGCACCTCAGCCAACCACTCACTCCAATATTTGAGGCACTGCAGCCTCGGCAGGGTCATCCCCACTTTGTGCCCACATTGTTATCCAGGCTGAGGGATGTCTCCTCCCCCAGGACCTCACAGAAATGCTCAGCAAATCTGAAAACCTGTTCCTGGGGGTCGGAGATTGGATCACCGTTCTTTCCCCTAATTATGGTAATAGGTGTGGCGCTGCAGGTAACTTTTTTGATGGAATTAAAGAGCGATTTGTGATCGCGGGCCATTGAGGCAGACTCCATCTCCTCAGCAACCCGCGACCACAACCCATCCTTGCAGCGCCTCATGGCTTTCTGAACCTCCGAGCGAAGGCTGCGGTAAGCCTCCTCGTTCTCCAACGTGGGATGCTGTAGCCGATGAGAGTGGGCCTGTCGCTTTTTCTCAGCCAGCTTGAACACCTCCTCTGTCAACCGGGGTTTCTGGGGAGGTCTGGACCGTGTACCCAAAGCAGCCATTGCAGCTGCATGAGCCACAGTCCTAAACCTCGCCCATTTCCCCTCGACATCAGGAGGAGTGGAGGACGACGCCAACTGCAGCCGCAAGCGATCATTCATTTCTCACTTGCAACTATCATTAGCTAGCTGAGACCATGCCACTAAGGGTTTGAATGGGGTTCTGGGTGTACACCCACCACTGGAGTGGAAGAATGGCAGGCGCATCTTACAGATGACAAGTCGATGGTCAGTGGGCAAATCAGCTCCACAGTAGGTACTGGTGTCAAGGACATGGGCCCGCATCCACTGTTCCATTACTCTGTAGTCCAGCAGATGTTCTTGCTTGGACCCGGCATGTATCCATGATGTTGTGTGGATGCGCCGATGCCGGAACAGCGTGTTAGTAATTACAAGCCCATGGGCTGCACAAAAATCTAGCAGCCTCCTGCCGTTGTTATTGAGCTGATCTGGCCCATGCCTTCCAATCACTCCAGACCAGGTGCCAGCATCATGACCAACTCGGACATTCAAGTCACCCAATAAGATGACTCTATCCCGAGGGGCTACTTTCTGTGACAGGGGGTCATAGAAGGCATCTGACTCATCGGCCTTGTCTGCATCCCTCCACGGAGGTTCGTCTTCGGTGGGGGCATAAGTAACCACGACCACCACTCCTCACCTCTGGTTGATGGGAAGACAAGCCCAAAGTAGCCTGGAGCTTACAGCTTCCCACACCTCACCGCCATGCTCCCTCACCCACACACTCATCCACATACCCACCTACATACCCACATAATCGCTGACCCACTCACACACACATACAAACACTCATCACACACACTCACACACACCCCCTCACCCAGACACTCACCCACACACCCACTGACCCACACACAGATATTCACACACTCATCACACCCACTCACACACACTCCATCACCCACACACCCACTGACCCACACACACATTAACACACTCATCACACACACACACACTCGCTCACCCACACACCCACACAACCACTGACCCACACACACATATTCACACTCATCACACACACTCACACACACTCGCTCACCCACACACTCACCCACTCTCCCACTGACCTACACACACAGTAACACACTCATCACACACACTCACACACTCGCTTACCCACACACTCACCCACACACCTACTGACCCACACACACAGTAAAACACTCATCGCACCCACTCACACACATTCGCTCATCCACACACTCACCCACACACCCACTGACCCACACACACATATTCACACACTCATCACACACTCACACTCGCTCACCCACACACTCACCCACACACCCACTGACCCACACACACATATTCACACACTCATCACACACACTCGCTCACCCACACACTCACCCACACACCCTCTGACCCCCACACACAGTAACACACTCATCACACACACTCACACACACTCCATGACCCACACACACACATTAACACACTCAGCACACATACTCACACACACTCACTCACCCACACACCCACTGACCCACACACTATCTCATCACACATACTCACACACACTCGCTCACCCACACACTCACCCACACACCCACTGACCCACACACACATATTCACACACTCATCACACACACTCGCTCACCCACACACTCACCCACACACCATCTGACCCACACACACAGTAACACCACTCATCACACACACTCACACACACTCCATGACCCACACACACACATTAACACACTCATCACACATACTCACACACACTCGCTCACCCACACACTCACCCACACACCCACTGACCCACACACACATATTCACACACTCATCACACACACTCGCTCACCCACACACTCACCCACACACCCTCTGACCCACACACACAGTAACACACTCATCACACACACTCACACACACTCCATGACCCACACACACACAGTAACACACTCATCACACACACTCACACACACTCGCTCACCCACACACTCACTGACCCACACACACAGTAACAAACTAATCACACACACTCATACGTGTCTATAAATACACACACACTCACTCACAGACACGTGTGTGTCTATAAAAAGACACATAGACACGTGTGTATATATAGACACACACGTGTCTGTGTGTGAGAGAGAGACAGCGACAGAATCTGGGAGACTCTACTCAGCTCCACATCTTGAAGGTTTGTATGAGCATCTTCCCACTCACTCACACACTCACTCATACACTCACTCACACACTCACTCACACACTCACTCATACACTCACTCACACACTCACTCACACACTCACTCACACACTCACACACTCACTCACTCACACACACTCACACTCACTCACACACACTCACTCACACACACTCACTCTCTCCACTCTCACACACTCACTCACCCACACTCACAAAGATAAATATCCGCCAGTATAGCCTTAACAGACTGTTCGGGCAAGTGCTGTTAGCGAGCACCTATGAAAACACTCACACACTCTCACACTCTCACACACACACTCACACAAAGACAAATATCCCCCGTGTAGCCTTAACAGGCTGTAGGGGAAAGTGCTGTAAGCGAGCACCTTTGAAGGTCGGCACGGCACACGAGGGGGTGGGTGGCCAGCAACCACGCCCGGCCGCCTTTGTCTCCCTAGTAGCGATGTTTACTACACACAGCACCAGGTACTGATTTTAGGCTGAGTCGACCTCGGGGAGGCCCAGGACCGGTTCAGATAATCGTCACTGATGTTTGCCGTGAGCGGGAATCGAACCCGGGTCGCCAGGTTCGTAGCGCAGCGTAGCGTTAACCGCTAGACTACCGCTCCCCACACACACTCATGTGCGCACACCCTCACACATTCTCACACACACGCCCACTCACACACACAATCATGTGCGCACACACTCACTCACATTCTCACACTCACTTACTCACATTCTCACACACAATCACACACTCGCACACACTCATGTGCGCACTCACGCACACACACTCAAACACAATCATTCTCACACACACACGCAAACGCTCACTCCCAGTGGCGAGGCCGACTCACTCCATCTCGCGGAAGGATCTCTTCAGCTGAACAAAATCGTTGCGCGGTTCGGTTCGCTGTTAAAACAAAATATGCATATCTCATGGAAGATTGTTCGTAAGTGGGGGTGGTGTTCGTAGATGGGGGTGGCGTTCGTAAGTGGGGTTGGTGTTGGTCAGTGCGATGGTGTTCGTAAGTAGGGGTGGTATTCGTAAGTGCGGGCGGTGTTCGTAAGTGGGGGTGGTGCTCGTAAGTTGGGGTTGGGTTCGCAAGTGTGGGTGGTGTTCGTAAGTGGGGGTGGTGTTGATAAGTTGGGTGGTAATTGTTTTTTAACCCTTCTATCTGGCAACAAAACTGACACCTTTTTACAAGGAGTCATGTTTGCATAGACCGCAATACCTGCATTCATAATACAAACAAAATACATAACTCTGTTTGTATTATGACTGCAGGTATTGCGGTCTATGCAAACATGACTCCTTGTAAAAAGGTGTCAGTTTTGTTGCCAGATAGAAGGGTAAAAAAACAATGATCATATTTTTACTGGCAAATGAGGTTCCCATAATGAAGTTGGGGTGGGTTTCATAAGTGGGGGTGGTGTTCGTAAGTGGGGGTGGTGATCGTGAGTTCGGGTGGTGTTCGTAAGTGGCGATGGTGTACGTAAGTCGAGGAATAGCATATGTTGTATATTTAGAGTATGTCTTTCTCTCACCGTGCTTACAAGTTTATATATTAGGTGTAACCCTGTGAGCCATGTGGCTCTTGACCCGGGTGCAACCGCAACAAACAAAAACATTGGTCGCTGTGTGGATTTTGTCTCTGGGTCCCTCCGGTTTGTCCCCACCACATTTAGAATCGATGTCACCACCGCGTCATTCGAGAGTGATTTGGCTGCTGATATGAATTTCCACACGAAGATGATGATGACGATATCAGCAATTTCTGTTGAGCTGCTATCGATTGTGATGGTCAGGTCACATCTAAAAAAAGAGCTACGGTATAGCTCAGTGGGGCCCTTACGCATGGAAAAATAAAATGATAGTTTAATAGTTTAGTTGAATAGATTTACTACCCATAGACTCAACCCTGCCCATAGACTCTGCACTGTACCATAGCCTCAACACTGCACCATAGACTCAACACTGCACCATAAACTCAACACTGCAACATGAAATCAACACAGCCCATACTTAACACTGTCCATAGACTCAAAACTGCCCATAGACTCAACCCTGCACCATAGACTCAACACTGCCCATAGACTCAGTACTGCACCATAGACTCAACACTGCCCATAGACTCAACACTGCCCATAGACTCAGCAATTCGCCATAGACTCAACACTGCCCATAGACTCAACACTGCCCATAGACTCAACACTGCACCATAGACCCAACACTACCCACAGACTCAACACTGCACAATAGACTCAACACTGCATCTGAGACTCAACACTGCATCATAGACTCAACACTGCATCATAGACTCAACACTGCATCATAGACTCAACACTGCACCATAGACTCAACACTACCCATAGACTCAACATTGCACCATAGACTCAAAACTGCCCATAGACTCAACCCTGCACCATAGACTCAACACTGCCCAAATACTTAACACTACTCATAGACTAAACACTGCCACTCATTGACTCAACACCGCCCAGAGACTCAACACTACCCATAGACTCAACACTGCCCATAGACTCAACACTGCATCTGAGACTCAACACTGCATCATAGACTCAACACTGCATCATAGACTCAACACTGCACCATAGACTCAACACTGCACAATAGACTCAACACTGCATCATAGACTCAACACTCCATCATAGACTCAACACAGCTCCGTAGACTCAACACTGCATCATAGACTCAACACTGCATCAGCCTAAACACTGCACCATAGACTCAACACTGCACCATAGACTCAACACTGCACCATAGACTCAACACTGCACCATAGCCTCAACACTGCACCATAGTCTCAACATTGCACCATATAATCAACACTGCACCATATACCCAACACTGTCCATAGGCTCAACACTGCACAATAGACTCAACACTGCATCATAGACTCAACACTGCATCAGCCTAAACACTGCACCATAGACTCAACACTGCACCATAGACTCAACACTGCACCATAGACTCAACACTGCACCATAGACTCAACACTGCACCATAGTCTCAACATTGCACCATATAATCAACACTGCACCATATACCCAACACTGTCCATAGGCTCAACACTGCACAATAGACTCAACACTGCATCATAGACTCAACACTACATCGTAGACTCAACACTGCATCAGACTCAACACTGCACCATAGACTCAACACTGCACCATAGACTCAACACTGCACCACTAGACTCAACATTGCACCAAAGACTCAACACTGCACCATAGACTCAACACTGCCCATAGACTCAGTACTGCACCATAGAATCAACACTGCCCATAGACTCAACACTGCCCATAAACTCAGCAATGCACCATTGCACTCAACACTGCCCAAAGACTTAACACGACTCATAGACTAAACACTGACACCCATTGACTCAACACTGCCCATAGACTCAACACTGCCCATAGACTCAACACTGCATCATAGACTCAACACTGCACCATAGACTCAACACTACCCATAGACTTAACATTGCACCAAAGACTCAACACTACCCACAGACTCAACACTGCACCATATACTCAACACTGCACCATAGACTCAACACTACCCATAGACTCAACATTGCACAATAGACTCAACACTGCACCACAGACTCAACACTGCACCATAGACTCAACACTGCACCATAGCCTCAACACTGCCCATAGACTCAAAACTGCCCATAGACTCAAAACTGCCCATAGACTCAACCCTGCACCATAGACTCAACACTGCCCAAAGACTTAACACTACTCATAGACTAAACACTGCCATCCATTGACTCAACACTGCCCAGAGACTCAACACTACCCATAGACTCAACACTGCCCATAGACTCAACACTGCATCATAGGCTCAACACTGCATCATAGACTCAACACTGCACCATAGACTCAACACTGCACAATAGACTCAACACTGCATCATAGACTCAACACTCCATCATAGACTCAACACTGCACCGTAGACTCAACACTGCACCATAGACTCAAGACTGTGCCATAGACTCAACACTGCCCAGAGACTCAACACTACACATAGACTCAACACTGCATCAGACTCAACACTGCATCATAGACTCAACACTGCACCATAGACTCAACACTGCACCATAGTCTCAACATTGCACCATAGACTCAACACTGCATCATAGACCCAACACTGCCCATAGGCTCAACACTGCACAATATACTCAACACTGCATCATAGACTCAACACTGCACTATATACTCAACATTGCACCATAGACTCAACACTGCACCATAGACTCAACACTGCACCATATACTCAACATTGCACCAAAGACTCAACACTGCACCATAGACTCAACACTGCACCATAGACTCAATACTGCACCATAGACTCAACACTGCCCATAGACTCAACACTGCACATAGACTCAACACTGCACCATAGACTCAACACTGCACCATAGACTCAATACTGCACCATAGACTCAACACTGCCCATAGACTCAACACTGCACAATAGACTCAACACTACACCATAGACTCAACACTGCACAATAGACTCAACACTACACCATAGACTGAACACTGCACCAAAGACTCAACACTACACCAATCGCTCGCTCATTCACCCATTCACTCACTCCCACACTCATTCACCCTTTCGCTCACTCACTCACACACAGACAAAGCTTCCTCAGTGCTGTAGGGACAAGTGCCGTTAGTAGCGAGTAGCAGAGCCTATTAAGGCCGCCACTGAGGCACACGAGATGGTGGGTGGCCAGCACCACGTCCGGCCGCATTTGTCTCCCCCAGTGGCGACGATTACCACACCGCACCGGGTACTCGTTTAAGGCTGAGTCGCCCAAGGGGGGCGGGGGCGAGTTCCAGGATCATGTTCAGATCCTGGGCCTCATCATGTCCACTCGTATTGGGCTTTGAGGGAACTGCATCCGCGGGGCTCGAGACTCCGTCTACTGGCCCCGGATGGCATTGGAGTTGGGAGAATATGAACCTTATGGCGGGACTCCGGGGTCCTGAATAAAGGGAAGTCAAAATCGTAGTTAAGTCATATATATTTTTGGCGACTTCGTCCCACTGCGCACATAAATGCCGCGACCCATCTGGCGCGGATCCTTCTGTTGTCGTGTCGTCCAAGCGCATCGGCGAGGACGAATGCGCGGAAGAAACAAAACTTTGAACCTTTTATTAGCGCACCATGTAGAGCTCGTCGAGAAGAATGGATTTCCGTAGCGTTTGCCTTCAACGGACATAAAATGACGTCGCAACGCAGTTTATGCGAGAGCCGGGCGCTTTTGGGACCCCGGGGTCCCGCCAAGAGGTTCATTTATGAAGGAGAGAATAAAAAAACAATAGTGGGGGGGCTTTTACCCTTTCTGGCAATAAAACGGGAGTTGTGTTAAGACGTTCAAACACCGAATAGATTGAACCTTCTGCAAGGAATCCAGTCGCTGCATTAACCACACACACAGAGTACTTGTGGTGAGCATGCAAACAAGCATGGCTCTGGTGATAAATGACGCATTGTCTTTGAAACTGATTGGCCTACACCAGAGACAGCACCAGCCTTGTGTGTGGCCTCGTCTCTGTACCGGTGGCAGACTAGAGAACAACGGCAAACGACGAACGTTGAGATTTATGTAGTGTATAGTGAAGTGTATAGTGAAGTGTATAGTGAAGTGTATAGTGTATAGTTTAGTGTACAGTGGAGTGTATAGTGTAGTGTATAGTTTAGTGTATAGTGTAGTGTATAGTGAAGTGTATAGTGAAGTGTATAGTAGTGTAGTGTATAGTGTAGCGTATAGTGTAGCGTATAGTTTAGTGTATAGTGTAGCGTATAATGTAGCGTATAGTATAGTATCGTGTATAGTGTAGTGTATAGTGCAGTGTATAGTGTAGTGTATAGTGTAGTGCATAGTGTAGAGTATAGTGTAGTTTGTAGTTTAGTGTACAGTGTAGTGCATAGTGTAGCATATAGTTTAGTGTATAGTGTAGTGTATAGTGCAGTGTATAGTGTAGTGTATAGTGTAGTGCAGGGGTCCTCAAACTTTTTAAACAGGGGGCCAGTTCACTGTCCCTCAGACCGTTGGAGGGCCGGACTATAGTTAAAAAAGAACTATGAACAAATTCCTATGCACACTGCATATATCTTATTTTGAAGTGAAGAAACAAAACGGGAACAAATACAATATTTAAAATGAAGAACAAGTAAAGTTAAATCAACAAACTTGCCAGTATTTCGAAGGAAACTATGGGCCTGCTTTTGGCTAATGAGATGGTCAGTGTCCGGTTCCATATTTGTCACTGCTAGTCGTAACAAGTGATGCAAGTGTGCATCCGTTAGTCTCGATCTGGTTGGAGATTTCAAATGTTTCATTCTGGAAAAAAGTCTGTTCACAGACATAAGTGTTGCCAAAGATGGTTGCCATTTTGAGTGCATGGTTCCTGAGATGAGGATATGTCTCAAAGAGGAGAGATGCATTAAAATTATGAAGGCTGCTTGACTTGAATGCATCTTTCAGAGTCACAATTCTGCAGTTCAGCCAGTTCCATTTAGTAAATTGTATCCACATTTTCAATGTCAATAGAAAATGGGTTACGGAAAAGCTGTATGTCCTGTTCATGGAGATGAAGCTCTTTAAATCTAAATTGGAACTCCTTTTGCAATTTTTCCAGTGAATCCACACATGTTTTGTTTGGGAATGCAACCAATGGTTTTTCCGCTAACAGATTTTGAGTTGTGGGGAGATGGCAGAAGTTTTCCTCCTTCACTTGTTTGATGAGGAGGCCTAATTTTACTTCAAATGCTTTGACATGTGATTGCATATCACATATGCGCTTCCCCTTTCCTTGAAGTTGCACATTGAAACTGTTGAGTAGCTCTGTTACATCTGTCAGAAAGGCAAGGTGCCATTTACATTCTGCATCATTGAGCTCTGGTACTTCTTTGTTTTTTTAAAGCAGAAAAACTGTAATCTGTGGAAGTAAGTCATAGAAACGTTTCAAAACTCTCCCTCGACTCAGCCAACGGACTTCTGTGTGGTACAGAACATCTTCATAGTCAACATTTAGCTCAGACAGAAATTCCTGAAATTGTCTGTGGTTTAGTCCATGAGCTCTAATGAATTTCGATTTAAAGCTTTCGTGACTGCAGGGATTCATCTTCTTGGTTCTTTCGGTAAAGTCACGTAGAAGGGAAGTAATAAAATAATAAAAATAAAAAATAATAAAATCATTCTCACGACGTTTCGGCCACAACGCAAGCAGCCGTCCTCAGGTGAAAACCAGGTCTGTCGAGACGACAGCGTCTGAATGAAACAGCACAAGAGCTTGGAGCATATATATAAGCTGGGTTGGAAGGGGGGGGGGGGAAAGGGCGCCTTGACAAAATAATTTGCATATCAAGAGGAATTTAGCATATTTATGGGAAATGCAAGAATGTGATTAGTACTACATATGCCCGTGCATTATGCAGGACTAGCAGCATCAAAGGGAGGGGATATGGGAGGGGTAGCATTAATAAAGGGAATGAGTATTAATGCTACCCCTCCCTTTGATGCTGCTAGTCCTGCATAATGCACGGGCATATGTAGTACTAATCACATCCCTGCATTTCCCATATCCCCTCCCTTTGATGCTGCTAGTCCTGCATAATGCACGGGCATATGTAGTACTAATCACATTCCTGCATTTTCCATAAATATGCTAAATTCCTCTTGATATGCAAATTATTTTGTCAAGGCTCCCTTTCCCCCCCCCCCCTTCCAACCCAGCTTATATATATATGCTCCAAGCTCGTGTGCTGTTTCATTCAGACGCTGTCGCCTCGACAGACCTGGTTTTCACCTGAGGACGGCTGCTTGCGTTGTGGCCGAAACGTCGTGAGAATTATTTTATTATGTTTATTTTTTATTTTTTTATTACTTCCTTCTACGTAGCTCTAATGAAGTTAACACAAGATACCACAATTTTCATAACAGAGTCCTACTTCAGTGATTTACTACACAGCGCTTGTTGGTGGATGAGGCAGTGTATGGCTATTGGATGAGAATGGTTATGTTTGTCCATCTCTTGGTTAATGCGAGCAATTACTCCTTTCTTAGACCCCACCATGCTAGGAGCACCATCAGTTGTCACACTGGCTAGTTTAGCCCAGTTCAGCTCCAAACCATTCACAGTTTGGCAAATCTTTTCATAGATACCCTCTCCTGTAGTTGTTCCTTTGATGCTTTGCAGTGCAGCAAGCTCTTCTGTGACTTCGAAATAGTCATTCGTCCCACGAATAAAAATTAGAAGTTGTGCAGAATCACGAACATCATTGCTTTCGTCGAGTGCCAACGAAAAATAGGAAAGTTTTTTGTGGAGTTTTGCAAATGCTGATGCAAATTGTCTCCCATTTCCTTAATTCTCCGTGTAATTGTAGGTCCTGAAAGACTCACTGTACTAAATAAATCGGCCTTCTCTGGACACATCTCTTTGGCAACAGAAAGAAGGCATTCTTTAACAAATTTTCCCTCCACGAATGGTCTGCCAGTGCACGCTATTAGCTTGGCAACTTGAAAACTTGCTCGCAGTGATGAAATATTTAGCTGCTTCTGCTTCACAAAAGTATTTGCTGAGTTGTTAATGTATTTTTCAGTTTTAATATTTTATCTTTTCTCACTTCTCCGACCAAACAATCATATTTATCTTTATGTTGAGTTTCATAGTGTCGACGTAAATTGTATTCTTTGAACACAGACACTATATTTAGGCATATCAGACACACAGCTCTTTCCTTGTACTGCATGAAAAAGTAATCATAAGTCCACTGTTCTTTGAATATCCTACACTCCCGAGTCAATTTTTCTCTTTCTTGACATCATTGTTTCCGAGGGAGTCAAAATTGCTATTAGTAAAATACCAATATATATACAGCGCTACAAAAACAATATACCAGCAATAACTTTGCCCACACAGAGACATACAGACTGCACTGCCCATCAATGCAGTCTGATTGGGGGAACTCCGCTTTTACCCCAGGCTCACATTAAAGTTAATTACACCTGCAGTTTTGTTCACAGCGCAGCCGGCCCCTCCCACATGCCCTGGCTTCCTCTGAGTCCTGGGAGGTAGGAGTAGTAGTCCGGCTGCGCTGTTCAGTTCCTCCCATCGCCTGAAGCTTGATTGCGGCCGGACTACAATTCCCATTTTCCAGCGCTTCAGCCGGCCAGCCAATCGGCGGCGGCCACCCCCTCTCCCTCTTCCACCAATGACCGTCCTTCTCATGTAGATAAAAAGTAACAGACAGGCAGCGGCGGCAAAAACACCCGGCGGGCCGGATAAATGTCCTCGGCGGGCCGCATGTGGCCCGCGGGCCGTAGTTTGAGGACCCCTGGTGTAGTGTATAGTGCAGCGTATAGTTTAGTGTATAGTGTAGCGTATAGTGTAGTGCATAGTTGTGTATATTGTAGTGTATAGTGTAGTGTATAGTGTAGTGTATAAGATGAACGTTGAGATTTATACGGGGCACGAGGTGAGCAATAAGATCTCAATTGGTCTGTAATAAGGTAGGGCACTGACAAGGAGTTGACAGGTATGTAGTAGTGTAGTGTATAGTAGTGTAGTGTATAGTGTAGTGTATAGTAGTATAGTGTAGTGTATAGTAGTGCAGTGTATAGTGTAGTGTATAGTGTAGTGGAAAGTGTATAATTTAGTGTAGTGTATAGTGTAGTGTATAGTGTAGTGTATAGTTTTGTGTATAGTTTAGTGTGTAGTGTAGTGTATAGTAGTGTATTGTATAGTGTAGTGTATAGTTTAGTGTATAGTGTAGTGTATAGTGTAGTGTATAGTGTAGTTTACAGTTTAGTGTATCGTGTAGTGTATTTGTATTATTTTATTATTTCCCTTCTACGTAACTTTACCGAAAGAACCAATAATATGGATCCTTGCAGTCACGAAAGCTTTAAATCAAAATTTAAGTGTAGTGTAAAGTTTAGTGTATAGTATAGTATATAGTAGTGTATAGTGTAGTGTATAGTGTAGTGCATAGTGTAGTGCATAGTATAGTGTATAGTGGAGTGTATGATGAAGTGTATAGTGAAGTGTATAGTAGTATAGAGGAGTGTATAGTAGTGCAGTGTAGTGTATGCATCTCTACGAATCTCTACACTTCTCTATGTATCTCTAGACATCTTCGTATCTCTACACATCTCTACGCGTCTCTAAACATCTGTAAACATGTATATGTATCTCTACAGGTCTCTATATATCTCTACGCATCTCTATGTATCTCTACACAATATCTACGCATCTCTACACATCTATACGAGTCTCTACGCATCTCTATGAGTCTCTATACATCTCAATGTATCTCTATGTATCTCTACGAGTCTTTTTTAATATTTCCCTCATTAAAATGCAAATCAATTTATAACATTTTTGACATGCGTTTTTCTGGATTTTGTTGTTATTATTGTCTCTCATTGTTCAAATAAACCTACCATTAAAATTATAGACTGATCATTTCGTTGTCAGTGGGCAAACGTACAAAATCAGCAGGGGATCAAATACTTTTTTCCCTCACTGTATCTATCCATCTCTATATATCTCTGTATATCTTCATACCCCTCTCCCCGACCTTCTCTCTCTCCCCCAGCACGATGTCCGAGAGGCAGATCCCCTTCTCCAGGCCCCTGTTCCGCCACCCCAGCTGGGACCCCTTCCGTGAGTGGATGCCCCCCAAGTGCCGCTGAGGCTGCCCGACCAGGACTTTGGGATGGCCGCTCCGTACCCCAGCCTGGCCTCCTGGGACGCGGCCTCTCTGGGCCTCCCCGACTGGGCCCGTGGCGCCTGGCCCTCGTACACGCGGTGAGGTGGTGGCGGTGGTGGTGGAGGTGGTGGAAGTGGTGATAGATAGGGAGGTTGGATGAGGAGGTGGAGGAGGAGGATTAGGAGGTGGTGGTGGTGGTGTTCGCGAAGGTGGTGGTGGAGGTGATGGAGGTGGAGGAGGGGGTGGTGGCGATTGAGGTGATGGTGGAGGTGGTTTAAAAGAGGGAGGTTGGAGGTAGTGGAGGTGGGGGAGGGATTGGAGGTGAAGGAGGTGGTGGAGGGGATGGTGGTGGTGGTGGTCTTGGTGGAGGAGTAGTGGGAGGAGGATGGGGAGGTGGAGAGGGAGTAAGTAGAGGTGATTGGGGTGGTGGTGGTGGTGGCGATGGAGGTGATAGTGGATGAGGAGGTGGTGGAGAAGGAGGATGGAGGCGATAGAGGAGGCAGTGGAGGTGGTGGAGACGATGGAGGAGGTAGAGGAGGCTCCACCATCAATTGGGCGAGGCAGCGACTGGGTCTGTGACGCTCGCTCCCTGTGGAACGAACGGACAACATTGGCGCTGCGGTGGCTCGGGTCGCGGGTTCGATCCCCGGCCCGGCGAGATGTTAACTACCTCGCCTGGTATGCAGGAGGTCGTGGGTCCAAAACCCGACCCTGCGATATGTTAACTACCTCGCCCGGTATGCAGCAGGTCACGGATTTGATCACCGACCCTGCAAGATCTTAACCACCTCGCCTGGTATGCAGGAGGTCGCGGGTTCGATCCCCCCCTGTGAGATGTTAACTACCTCGCCTGGTATGCAGGAGGTCGCGGGTTCAGTCCCCGACCCAGCGAGATGTTAACTACCTCGCCTGGTATGCAGGTCGTGGGTTCGATCCCCTACCCCAGTGAAATGTTAACTGCCTCTCCTGGTATGCAGAAGGTCGCGGGTTCGATCCCTGACCCTGTGAGATGTTAACTACCTCGCCTGGTATGCAGGAGGTCGCGGGTTCAATCCCAGTCCCAGCGAGATGTTAACTCCCTCGCCTGGTATGAAGGAGGTCGTGGGTTCGATCCCAGACCCTGCGAGACGTTAACTATCTCGCCTGGTATGCAGGAGGTCGCAGGTTCGATCCCCGACCCTGCAAGATGTTAACTACCTCGCCTGGTATGCAGGATGTCGCAGGTTCAATCCCAGACCCTGCGAGATGTTAACTATATCGCCTGGCATGCAGAAGGTCGCGAGTTCAATCCCAGACCCTGCGAGATGTTAACTATCTCGCCTGGCATGCAGAAAGTCGCGGGTTTGATCCCCGACCCAGCGAGATGTTAACTACCTCGCCTGGTATACATAAGGTCATGGGTTCGATCCCGTGACCCTGAAGATGCCTGCTACTGATGTATATTTGGAGTCTGTGTGTGTGTGTGTGGGTTTCTCTCCCCCCTGTGAGATGTTAACTACCTCGCCTGGGTTCGATCCCGACCCTTGACGCCTGCTGTATATTTGGAGTGTGCGTATATCTCTCTCCGTTGTCGCATGCGTTTTTCTCCGGGTCCTCCGGTTTTTCCGTACCACCTTTAGAATCAACATCAACATCACGCGTTTTAGAGTTTTTGAATGCCGCTATACATTCCCACACCATGCTGATATTAGCCGCATGGTTGAGCTATCATTTGCGATAGCCCAGCTGCACATTAGTTCAGTGGGGCCTTACCTGGTAGAATAAAATATTTGTAGTTGATTCTATCGATCTCTATGTGTCTCTATGGGTCTATATGTGTCTCTATGGGTCTCTATGTCTCGCTATGGGTCTATATGTGTCTCTATGGGTCTCTATGTGTCTCTATGGGCTATATGTGTCTCTATGGGTCTCTATGTTTCTCTATGGGCTATATGTGTCTGTATGGGCATCTATGTCTCTCTGTGTCTATATGTCTCTTCATGAATCGATAAGTGTCTCTATGTGTCTCTCTGTGTCTACATGTCTCTCTATGAGTCTATACGTGTCCCTATATGTCTCTATGGGTTTGTATGTCTCTTTATGGGTCTATATGTCTCTCTATGGGTCTCTATATCTTTATATATGTCTATATGTCTCTCTATGGGTCTATGTGTGTTCCTATGGGTCTCTATACATCTCTGTGGGTGTGTGTATATATATGTGTCTCTACATCTTTCTACGTATCTATATGGGTCTCTATGCATCTATATTAGTATCTGTGTCTCTGTGGGTCTCTATGTATCTCTATGGGTATCTATGTGACTATGTGTCTCTGTGTGTTTCTATGTATCTCCATTGGTCTCTCTGGGTCTCTATGTATCTCCATGGGTCTATATGCATCTGCAATATCCACACGACAAGCCACTTGCTTGAGCTGCTCTCATTTGTAATGGCCACGTCGCTTCTGAAGAAGAACTTCACAGCTCAGTGGGGTCTTACACTTGGAAAGATGACGCTCGTTTAGGTTTAGTTTAGTCTGTAGGTCTCCCTCCCCCCACCCCCTTCCTCCCCTCTCTTCATCCCCTCCCCGTCCCTCCATCCCCTCCCCTCCCTCGCCTCTCCCTCCCATATTCCTCCATCCCGCCCTCCCTCCTCCACTCTCTCCACCCCCCATCCCCCACCCGCTCCCTCCCTCCCTTCCCATCCCTCCCCTCCATCCCAACCCTCCCTTCCCCCTCCCTCCCCCCTCCACTCCCTCTCCTTCCCCCTCCCTCCCCTCCATCCTCTCTCTCCATCCCCTCCCTCCCTCCTCCCTCACCCCTCCATCCCCTCCATACTTTCTCTCCAACCCCTCCCTCCATCCCCTCCCTTCTCATCCACCCCTCCCTCCCCCCTCCCCCACCAACCCCACAGCTCCAGCCCTTTCGGTCCACCGAGCCCCACCCCCGGGCACGCGGCCTCGCCGCTGGCGACGTCCTCCCAGGGCCCCGGCGTGCCGGTCCCGTTGGCCGGGGCCCCCTCGGCCCCGGGGGTCCCCTCGGGGCCTCCCTCGGGGCCTCCCTCGGGGGTCCCCCGGCGGCGGCGGGGGGGACCCCGCGGCGGCGCTGGCCCTGGGCCGCCAGCTCAGCTCGGGCCTCTCGAGCCTGCGGCACACCTCGGACCGCTGGCGCGTCAGCCTGGACGTCAACCACTTCTCACCCGAGGAGCTCGTCGTGAAGACGGCGGGGGGATACGTCGAGATCAGCGGTCAGTGGCGTGCCCCCGGGGCCAATGGGGGTGGCCCTGGGGCAATGGGGATGCCCCTGGGGCGATGGGTTTGTGGCCCTGGGGCAATGGGGGTGCCCCTGGGGCTCCACTGCCCACAGTAGTCACTGGGGATGCCCCTGGAGCTCCACTCCACTGCACAGCATTGCACCTACACAGTAGCTACTAGCGGAGCCCGTGATGCTCCACTTGCATTGCCCACAGTCGCCGCTATGGGCTCCGCGGCACTGGATGCACACAAAGTAGCCACTTGGGGTGCCCCTGGGGCTCCACTGTCCACAGTAGCCACTGGGTGCTCCAATGCACTTGCACTGCCCACAGTAGCCACTGGGAGTGCCCCTAATGTCCTAATGGCCTAACAACCTCACGTCCGGGTGACTTGATGTCCCGATGACATGGTGACCGAATATCCTAATGGCATAATGACCTAACGACACGATGCCTCAACGATCTAATGACCCAATGACCTGATGACCTGGTGCACCAACGACAAGATGCCCTAATGGCACGATGACCTGGTGGCACGTCCTGACGTTCTTACGACCCGATGCCTTAATGCCCCAATGACCCGATGATCTCATGCCCTCGTGACGGCAGGATGACCGGATGTGCTAATGACGCGGTACCCCCATGACCTGCTGATGTCGCCTCGTCACCCCCCCCCCCCCAACGCAGGCAAGCACGAGGAGCGTCAGGATGAGCACGGATTCGTGGTCAGATGCTTAACTCGCAAGTACATGTGAGTGATCCCCACCCCCCGCCCACCCGCCCGTCGCCATGGTGACCCCCAAGGTGACACCCAAGGTGACCTATCTGACCCCATGGTGGCCACACACTGACCTCCAATGACTTCTACGGTGAATTCCCGTGACCCCATGCTGACCTATTTGACCCCGCGGTGACTCCGGTGATCTCCCGTGACCCCACGGTGAAGTACAGTGACCCCACGCTGACCTATCTGACCCCACCGTGACCTCCCATGACCCCACTGTGACCTCCCGTGACCCCACTGTGACCTCCCATGACCCCCATTGTGATCTCCTGTGATCCCACAGTGAACTCCAGTGACCCCACGGGGTCCTCACTGTGCCCTCGCCCCTGGTACCTCCTCCTCCACCCCTCCCCCTTTCTATCACCACCACCCCAAACTGCGCCCTAATATAGACACAGACCACGTGGTATCATCTCTCTCTCTCTAGACGGGATGGTCACTCCCCCACCCCTCCCCTCTGGTACCCCCCTTCTACCCCCACCATCCCCACCCCCCCATGACCCCCCCCATCCCCCAGGCTGCCCCCCAACATAGAGGCAGACCACGTGGTGTCGTCCCTCTCCGCCGACGGGGTCCTCACGGTGGAGGCGACTCTCCCGTTGCCAGCGGCGCCCCAGGACGCAGCTGGCGGCGGCCACGCGGTGCCAATCCGCTACGAGAGCACCGCATGCATTGGCCTGCCCGCCACCACGGTGGGCACCACGGTGGGCACCACAACCGGTGCGACTGCGGGCACAGCCAAGGGGGGCAAGGCCTGAGCGGAGACACCACCCAGCCCTCCATGACAACCACCACCATCACAGTCACTACAGACACCGTGGGCAGTGGTCAAGATGGGGGCAACGCCTGAGCAGAGACACCACCCAGCCCTCCATCACAACCACCGCCATCATAGTCACTACAGACACCGTGGGCAGTGTTCAAGATGGGGGAAAAGCCTGAGCAGAGACACCACCCAGCTCTCCATCACTACCACCACCACTACCACCACCACTACCACCACTGCCACTGCTGTGCCCACCACCGCTGTTGGTACAACAGCCACTGAGGGCACTGCCAAAATGAGGCAGGGTCTAGACAGTGGGGCAGGGACACCACCCAGCCACAGCCATCACGAACACAACCACCAACAACTAGCACAACCACCACCAGAATCACCACCACAACCATCATCACCACCATCACCACAACAACCACCACCATCACTACTACCACCACCATCAGAACAAGCATCACCACAACCATCACCACCATCTACACAACCAGCACCACCATCATAAGCACCACCACCACTACTACAAACATCACAACCACCATAATCAAATCTAACATCATCATCACAACCACCAAACCCAAAATTACAATTAAAAACACCATCATAACCAACACGACCACTGACACCATTGCAACCACCATTTGCACAACCACCACCACAACAATTAATTACCACTACTACAACCATCACAACTATTACCACTACTATAAACCACCACCATATCACGACCACAACTACAACCACCACCTCCACCGCAACCACCATCACAACCACTACCACACCTATCGCAACCACCATCAACACCCTCTACCGCCACAACCATCACCACCGCAACCACCACCATGAAAACCATCACCTCTACAACCACCATCCTTACCACCATCATAACCACCATAACCATCATCACAACCACCACCTCCACAACCACCACAACCACCACCTGCACAACTACCACCACCACAACCACCATCCCAACCACCATCATAACCACCACAACCATTATCACAACCACCACCTCCACAACCACCAACTCCACAACCACCGCCATCACAACCCCCACAACCAACCCCCACTATCACAGGCACCACCACTACAACCGTCATAACCACCACAACCACCACCACAACCATCCGATAACATCCGCCATTTGCAATGGTGACATCACCACGGCGCCTGTGCACGAGAAGGTCACGGGACAAACCCTGCAGGTGCCATGGGGTGTACTGCTGTGCCAGCCTAGGTGCACGAGGAAGTCACGGGACAGACCCTGCAGGTGCCATGGGTTGTACTGCTGTGCCAGGCTAGGTGCACGAGGAGGTCACGGGACAGAACCTGCAGGTGCCATGGGTTGTACTGCTGTGCCAGGCTAGGTGCACGAGGAGGTCACGGGACAGACCCTGTAGGTGCCATGGGTTGCACTGCTGTGCCAGGCTAGGTGCAGGAGGAGGTCACAGGACAGACCCTGCAGTTGCCATCGGTTGCCTGCTGTTCCAGGCTAGGTGCTCGAGGTGACGGGACAGACCCTGCAGGTGCATGGACTAATCCCAATCTGTTCCATCTCACTCCCTTCTACACCCGTGGGTGAGCTGTCAGAGGAAGCGGCATACTCCCTGGCTCTGCCAGGCAGAGATACAGAGACCCATAGAGACCCACAGAGATACGTATAGACCCATAGAGACCCACAGAGATACAGAGACACATAGAGATACAGAGACCCATAGAGACCCACAGAGATACAGAGACCCATAGAGACCCATAAAGATACAGAGACCCACAGAGATACAGAGTCCCGTAGAGATGCATAGAGACCCACAGAGATACATAGAGGCCCATAGGTTCCTGTAGAGATACATAGAGACCCATACATATACATAGAGACCCAGAGTCCTGTAGATATACGTAGAGATACACAGAGACCCATTTAGATACATAGAGACCCATAGAGTCCTGTAGAGATACGTAGAGATACATAGAGACCCATAGAGATACATAGAAACCCATAGAGTCCTGTAGAGATACGTAGAGATACATAGAGACCCATAGAGATACATAGAGACCCATACAGTCCTGTAGAGATACGTAAAGATACATAGATACCCGTAGAGATGCACAGAGACGTCGAGATCAGGGATGTGTGGTCAGGGGAGGCAGGGGAGGCAGAGCCTCACCTATCATACGCCAATGAAAATAGCTGTTACGATAAGTAAAAAAAACAGAAAATAAAAATTAAGATTTTTCCACTGATCTGTGTTATAAATGTCATTTCTGTACGATTCCAATCATTTTTATAGTCAAACATCGCCAAATTTGCGGAGCTCCGCTGCAAATACAGGAAGAGACGAGAGGTGAGGCAGCGACGAGCTCAGCCTCCTCTCTGATTGCGAAACCCCTCAGTAAGTGGATGGAGCGCGGGCAATAGGAACGTGCCTGTTACTATCTCTCTGTATGTCACCAATGTAATGTTTGTAGACCCCTTCATTTCATGTCCTCGCCTTCCACACATATGTGTATAAAGATATTTAGGCTCGTTGGTCTCGTCATGAAACCGCAATGACAAAGCACCAGGGGAGGCAGCTATCACATCTGCCTCACTGAGGGGGACGTGTCTAACACGCCTCCCTCAGTAAGGCCACGCCCCCTCAGTGAGGCCACGCCCCACTCAGTGTGTGAATCTGGCTCTGACACTAGCCAGTAACTCCCCAGCCATTGACCTCACCGCACGTCACTGGCAGAGCTACAGAGAGACCCATAGAGATAGAGACCCATAGAGATATAGAAAGATACATGGACACGCGTGGAGACACGTAGAGATACGTAGAGACTGGAAGAGAACCCATGACAGGCGAGGGAGATAACAGCTCTTAGCTACGGCAGAGCACTGTATGTGTGGGGAGCGGTGGGGCAGTGGTTAGCGCAGTGTGTGTGTGTGTGTGTGGGGAGCGGCAGTGCAGTGGTTCATGCACTGTGTGTGGGGAGTGGTGGTGCAGTGGTAAGCGCACAGTGCGTGTGGAGAGCGGTGGTGCAGTGGATAGCACAGTGTGTGGGGGGAGCTGTGGTGCAGTGGTTAGCGCACTGTGCGGGGAGTGGTGGTGCAGTTCCGGCATTGGTGCATGCACACATCATGGATGCACACCGGGTCCAAGCAAGAACATCTCCTGGACTATATAGTGACGGAACAGCGGATGCGGGCCCATGTCCTTGATACCAGGACCTACCATGCCACTGAGCATTGACTTGTTATCTGTAAGATGCGCTTGCCATTCTTCCACTCCGGTGGGTGTACACCCAGGACCCCATTCAAACCTAAGGTGGCCTGGTCTCAGCTAGCGGATGAAAGTTGCGAAAGAGAATTTCATCATCGTTTACGGCTGGGGTTGGCATCGTCCCCCACTCTTCCTGATATCGAGGGGAAATGGGTGAGGTTTAGGACTGTGGCTCATGCAGCTGCAATGGCTGCCTTCGGTAAATGATCCAGACCTCTCAAGAGACCCTGGCTGACAGAGGAGGTATTCAGGCTGGCTGAGACAAAGCAACAAGCCCACTCTCATTGTCTACAGCATCCCACATCAGAGAATGAGGCTTACCACAGCCTTCGCTCGGAGGTTCGGAGAGCTGTGCGGTGCTGCAAGGATAGGTGGTGATAGTGGGTTGCTGAGGAGATGGAGTCTGCCTCAGTAGCCCGCAATCACAAATGACTCTTTAATTCCATAAAAAGAGTAACTTCCAGTGCCACACCTATCACCATCAGGGGAAACAGTAACCCGATCTGACCAGCGGGAACAGGTTTGCAGATTGAGAATTTCTGCGAGGTCTTCATGGAAGGGAAATACCATGGGGCAAAGTGGGGATGACCCTGCTAAAGCGGCGCTGCCTCAAATATTGGAAGTCACCCCCTGTGAGAGGCTATTTGTTGAGGAAGTACGGAAGGTGATCCAGTCTGTGACCAGGAAAAGCACGGGGCAGAGATGATATCCCAAGTGAAATGATGAGGGTGGCATTTGTGCACAGACTGCCCTATATGACATCATAAGTCTGTACCACTGGACAGGTTCCGCAGGATTGGAAGGATGCCCTAGTCGTCCCCCTCTTTAAGAAGGGGGACCGCACAGAAAACTTGGGCATCTCCCTCCTCGGCGTGCCAAGAAAGATCCTGGCAAAAATTATTCAATATCGCCTTGACAGGCATTCTGAGGAGAAGCTTGGGGAGCCCAAATATGGTCTCAGGAAAGGGCAGTCCTGCAGAGATGCAATATTTTACGTCCTTCTGCGACAGAAGTGGTGGCCAGAATTCGAACACGCCCTAGAACAGCTCTGCTTTATTGACCTGGTCAAGGCCTACTATACCACCAGCAGGCCTGGGTTGTTGTTCGTGCTTTCAGCATCCCTGACTCTCTGCTCTCAATCATTAAGGACCTTCATAATGGTGGGCAGGCCCGGGGTTAAACTACGTAGCTGGGAGTGGGAGCCATTCCCTGTTCACCTTGGGGTGCTACAGGGATGTCCTCTGGCTCCAACATTGTTTAATATCTATTTAAACCACGTAGTTCGTGAAGCCTTTGCTGGCTGTACCAGAGGCATTCCGTCTGGTACTTATACAAGGGGAGGCTGATCGATGCTTTGGCGCAGCCAAGGGATGGCTCCCTATTGGTCACCATGTTATGCATGCTAATCATCTGGTGATTGCTGCTCACTCAGGCGGAATTTTGACTAAAAACTTTCATGACTAGAGGAATTCATATTCTTGGTTCTTTCAGTAAAGTCACGTAGATATAAAAAATAATAATAAATGTAAAATAATAAAAGCAAAAAACCCACGACGTTTCGATCGCAAGATAAGCAGTCTTCATCAGGCGGAGAGAAAAGCTCTTTTTTATTTTCTAAAATTGATTTTATTATTTTTATTTTCAATCTGGGTGACTTACTAAAAGGACCAAGATCACTCAGGAGTTGAGAGGTGCCGCTGCTGAAACTAGAGTACCTGCCTGGGTATTTTGTACCATCAGACACTCCACCCCCACAACTTCCAATTGGTGATAGAGCAGTTGTGGAGTGGAGAATGCTTCCTACCTGGGCAGTGTGCTCATGATCGGCTCTGGTTTGACAGCAGAGATCTCACTCTGAATCAGTCCAGCGGCATTATATTTTATTGGCTGCGTAACGCTGTGTGAAAACTACCTGGTCTGTTGCGCCACACGAAGCTTCGGGTCTTTAGCCACTATCATGTCCTCCCTTTATGCTTTTGAAACGTGACAACCACCCCTAACGGAACATCTTCACTGCTTAGAAACATTTAGGCTGGCCTGCCTACGATCCATCCTAGGTTTAACCAGGCTGGATTGAGTGAGTACCTCACAAATCCTAAAAAGATATGGACAAAGTCCCATCAGTGAGCTCTTCCAGCAGGCAAGGCTGTGTTGGCTGGGTCAAGTCACCAGCATTTCCAGCCACCACATGTCTCAACAGCACAGGCTAGAGAAGAGATGGAGTAATGTGTTACAAGAGGATGTGGAGCCGAATGGATATACCGATGACTGGTACCAGCTGAATCAAGATCGGCCTCTGTGGGGAGGCTCGTGAAGAATGCTACTGGGCAGTTGGAGGCAGTCAGCCTCCAGGGCATACGAGCGACACTCAACAACGAGCGGAGCGCTAATGGGCTAAAACACAGCAAGTTGGCACAATAGGGGGAACAGGTGATGCATCGGCCAGTCATCGCAGTCAGTCGATTCATGGCATCTACTGGGTCTGTCCCGTGATCTCCTGCCAGCGGGCGTTCGACACTTCACGTGGCCTTAACGTGCACATAGCATGGCACAAGCGTCGTGGTGACATCACCACCACGTAGTGGTAAATTAATGTTGTTACTGAGACCGGAGTTCGATTCGCTCACAGCCACCACCAGGGACGATTATCCAAACCAGTACCTGGGCCTCGTCAAATGAGGACCTTCTATGGTGTGTAGTAAACATCGCCACGAGGGGAGACAAAGGTGGCCGGGCGTGGTGCTGGCCAACCACCCCCTCTGTGTGCCACAGTTGCAGCCTTCATAGGCGCTGCTGCTACTCGCTACTACCAGCCACATGCCCCTACAGTCTGTTACAGGCTATTCGGGGGATTCTTATGAGTGGGTGGATGGGCGAGCGGATGATTGCTTAGGTCGGCGAGTCGATGATTGCTTACGTGGGCAATTGGGTGGTCGAGTGAATGAGTGGGTGGGTGGTCGAGTGACTGAGCGGGTGGTCGAGTGAATAAGCGGGTGGTCAAGTGACTGAGCGGGTGGTCGAGTGACTGAGCGGGTGGTCGAGTGACTGAGCGGGTGGTCGAGTGACTGAGCAGGTGGTCGAGTGAATGAGCGGGTGGTCGATTCTCTGGCTGCCGCCTAATGATGCCGGCTGTAATTGCTGGCGAAATGTCGTACTCCATTTATAAATGTTGTGGATTTACTCTCCAACACACCAATGTGTTCTACTAGTGTAGTGGAGTAACGTGTGCATGCACGTGCGAGCCACGGACAGTGAGGTCACATCAGGGTGAACAGGTGCTGCGAGAGAAAGCAACGCGAGAGACGACCAATTGAGATGCATAGCCGCGATTGGCTGGTTGCAAATTGCAAGAGCGAAGTAGGCGCCTCGGAGTCTGCAGATTGAGGGGATAGCAGCGGATTCCGCCACGTGTGGGAGGCGACAGGAGGACACCAGCTTAATTAGGGTGTTTAATGAGAAATACGGCAACGTGTTAGGTCATGGGTTGAGTTGGAGCTAAAAGCACAAACAAGAAGTCCAAGGCCCCGCTCTCCACACCTCGTCCTCTCCAGCGGTGATGGCTGAACCCCCACTGGAAGCAAGGGCGAGGTTGGAGAGGCGAGGGTAGAAAGGCTAGCAGTAGAGAAGCTAGCTGAATCCTAAATGTGATTGCGCGAAAACTAGTAGTAGAGAAGCTAGCAGAGTATATAGCGGAAGGCTAGCAGTAGATATGCTAGCAGCGTATATAGCGAGAGGCTGGCAGTGGAGAAGCTAGTAGAGTATTTGGCGGGAGGCTAGCAGTGGAGAAGCTAGTATAGTATATAGTGAGCGGCTAGTAGGGGAGAAGCTACCAAGGTGTATAGTAATAGGCTAGCAGTGGAGAGGCTAGCACAGGGTACGGTGGGAAGCTACCAGAGTGCGTAGTGATAGGCTAGCAGCGGAGATGCTAGCGGCGAGAGAGAGCAGGCTAGCAGTGGAGAGGCTAGGACGGCGAGAGAACAAGCTAGCAGTGGAGAGGCTGAGGGAGAGAGAAAAGCGAGCGGAGCGAAGCAGGTGAGCAGCGTAGAGCGGAGGGAGCGAAGCGAGGGAGCAGCGCAAGCGAAAGAGTTGCGACGGAGTTACGTGATGTTCAACGCGAAAATTTCTGTTAGAATAAAAGTGACACAGGAGAATAAAAGTTGTCTGCGTGAAACACCACCACTACACACGTAAACAAATTGGCACGTTCCGGTCACGTGACAAACCTTACCAATCGGCTTTTGGTCGGGTTGTGGCGGGTTTAACGATGCTGTTTATATTTACGCTATCCAACCCAAAAAACCTGTATTATGGCCAAGTGTCTGTGGGAGGGGGGGGGCATAGCGTGGACGTTAGGGACTGGTGCGTGAGACTGGGCGGGGGGGGGTGAAGTGGGCGGGGCTAGGAGCTGATGATGTGCGGGAGGGGAGAGAGAGAGCTGCGCTGCGACGGCAGCTGAAACTGATGACGCGCGGGGGGGAGCGAGCGAAGTAGCAGCGACTGCAGCAGAAACCGATGAGGGACGCCAAAGCAAAATAGCAGCATTGTTTAATGTTGGGGATGCAATTAACTTGGTAAAATAGAATAGTACCCGATAAATAAGATGGGACAGCTATGAACAGTTAAATTTTACCTGGTTAATAACATCTTTCCAATGATTGCTCAATTTGTATCCATCTTGTCGGTTGAAGTTATGTCTATGTTTGTATATCTGTATGGCTTCATGAACAAACATTTGATAGTAGCCAAACGGTTTGCAGAGCTTCAGTAAAACAAATTATTGCTGTAGGTTTCACACCTCATAATGATTGCTTGTGTTGCAATCGAAACGTCGTGATTTCATTTACTTTATTTTTTATTTTTTTCCACCTACGTGACTTTACCGAAAGAACCAAAGAGTATGGATCCTTTCAGTCACGAAAACTTCAAATCAAGAATGGAGGTAGTGTGTAATGTACTGTATATATTATTTGACACTGAAGTAAAGCATAGCTTCTTGTTTTGTAACACACATGGTGACATTTAATATAACGGACGGCTGCTATCTTGACATTAATTGCCCACCCATACGTTTATATTAATAACACCATAACCTGACCTTTATTAAAGCCATAAAGTCACCAATGGCTCTTATACGCCAACATTTTATCCTTACCCAATATACAGTTTAAACCAGCCTTGGCCTCGTGATGGGTAGCGTGGACATCTGTGAAAAAGAGCTTTATAGCTTTTCGGATTCTCCAATATAAATACATATTCATATTTAGATTCTGGCTACTCTGCCTTTATTGAGTGGCCTTTCATGTACAAACGTGATATTTAATACAATATATTGCACAGGCAGACCTCGCCAAATGCGGTGGGTTACGTTCCTGGAAAATGCCGTGTTTGACAAAGCCGCATTAAACAAATAATAGACAAATATGTTTGCGTTCCTGGGTCTGCAATGATCAATCCCTCCCTCTTTGTTAAACTGATTCTACGAGATTTCCACCCTTGTCATTGCATTCAAGGACTAGCTTTTTTGCCCGTCCAAGAACGGGTGAAAATTGCAGTAAATCTGAAATATTCAATCGAAAAATTGTTCAGCTCATAATTATTAATGAGGAGGGGGGGGGGTGCCCCCTGTAGAGTGACGTCACCCACTAATGGTTATTGTGGAGGGGTGCGGCATGTGGAGTGACGTCACCCGCTCATGATTATTAATGAGGGGAGGGGTGCGGCAGGTGGAGAACCCAACCTTGTGCGTGCGTGTAAATTTCCACGCGGGCATGAATATTAATGAAGGTGGGGGGGGGTGGCTCTTTTGCAGTGACGTCACGCACGGATGTAGCACTGTGCTGCTTAGATTTATTTTTTACCGTCACTTTCTGTAAAAAAAACGTCATTTGAAGCGACTTTGCGTAATAAAACACATTCCTGCGGAGGGAGCTGGTAGGAACGTTGGGTTGCTCGGTCAATGGCCAGGGTCAACGGCGGCGTGGTGTATTCCGCAAATATGCCCGACTGTGAGGGCGGGCACAAGCTGGCGTGAATAGGCTAAACGTTGAGTTTTATAAGGGCACCACGGGGTGACCAGCCCCTCCCCACCCAGCCCCACCCTCCCCACCCAGCCCCTCCCCACCCTCCCCTCCCCATCCAGCCCCTCCCCACCCTCCCCACTCAGCCCCTCCCCTCTCCACCCAGCCCCACCCCTCCCATTTTTGGATTCACGACGGACGGACGGACACAATAATCCCCTGTGGGCTAGTGTAACCAGGAGGTTCCTACCAGTATTATTTAATTCAGCTCGACCTGCGTTAGTCTAAAAATCCACCCACTCATGAATATTGAGGTTAAGGTGGGCCTCATGTTGAGTGACGTCATGCACGGGACACACATTCTTGGCTCATATACTCGTATGTTGAGTTTCTCTACATTTCTTGTGTGTGTACACTATTTATTTTCGAATTTCACCCCACTCAGTGCCTCTTCTCTCCCTGTAGTCTGCATGACTGCTCGTTGACGGATAAATCGATCCCAGCTGTTCATGACATCATGATCACCAACAACGCATTGTGGGAACTCTGGTAAGTTATGCTACTCATGTCTCACACGCGCTCTAATTGTTGCTACAGACAAAACAACTCAGATTCGTCAGTAACACTGTCGCCTTAACAGAAAAATATATGGAAAAGGCAACGTTTGGGCAATATACCTTCACAGCGCGGATGTGTCGTATCAACACGAGCCATTTCCAGAAGTGGGATTAGTAGTGGAGTGTATTCCAGTGCATTTAATGTTCATTATAAAACCAAGGAACATGACCAAACGACTGGGAATGCACCTGATCTCAAATCTGCAAGATAATCAGGCTTTAGCCTGGATAGTGCTTAGATTGGTGATCACTGTGCATAACCACAGGCGTTATAGGCAGCAGAGCTAAGTTGCGGTCAACAGACTGCGGTGTGCAGCACAATCTACCCTTGAACTATTCTACGATCCTAGATCTACAGTCCCTGCCGTCACAGACCTGCACTGACCTGCGTGGTGAAGGATGGTAAAGCAGCTCTCATGGCATGGGGAGACCTTCATCCAGCGTGGTTGTTTTGGGGGCTGCATGGGTCTCGAACTGAGGAGCTGCCTGAGGGTCTGTGAGAACCCGCGTCAGCATTAACCTCTCTCGTGCTGCAGGTTTAATTTTAATGGCTTCAGTGAGAAGGGGGAGGAGCTGAGGAGCAAATGGACTCACAGAGGAGACCTGCATTTGTCGATTTAAGCGGAGAGGCGACGCTGGCCCTGCAACAGACGGAGCTGCCCCACGCGCGACTCGCACAGCAGCCCGGCGGATTTTACCTCCACGACTTTGATCGCCGACACCGACTCTGAGCCGGGCTGAGACGACAATGAGCGGGGAGCTTTCTCTGTGAGCTCCACACGGAGCCGAGAGTGAACGCAGCT
Organism: Lethenteron camtschaticum; assembly: GCA_018977245.1. Taxonomy (NCBI): domain Eukaryota; kingdom Metazoa; phylum Chordata; class Hyperoartia; order Petromyzontiformes; family Petromyzontidae; genus Lethenteron; species Lethenteron camtschaticum. The sequence goes on along the minus strand of WFAB01001304.1, from coordinate 36,997 downwards.
CTAAGATGCTGATGAGCGTGGTGATTCCGATGATATGTAACTGTATTTATGAATGTGGTGTAGAGAAACGATGTTGGGGGTGGTGGGGGAGGGGTGGCGGGGGCATGCGGGGGGGGGGATTTGAAATGGTCTGGCAGCTCACCATGGTTTTACTGAGAAGGAATGCTTTTCATGAATGTGCGTACATAGGGTTGTGTATCACACTCATGCACATACCACAGTCTCTTCACGTATGACTTCATTAGTCACGCTATATCTGTTTAATATTCATGTATTTAAACTTTTAATTGCGCTATGATTGGTCTAAAAATAATCTTGCAAGTCGACTTCAGCTCGAATACATTTATTAATATGATTGTTTTAAAGTTGTTTTTGCTCTGAATTCTCTTTCATTGCTCTAATTTATTAGTTTTCGATTCTGGTGCCTCAGATCACACTTGCAATTGAAACTATCCAGGTTAAAAACCTGGCTAAACAAATACACTTTATACTCTTTGGTTCTTTCGGTAAAGTCACGTAGATGAAAATAAAAATAAATAAAAGTAAATTAAATCACAACGTTTTGATTGCAACACAAGCAATCATCATCAGGTATGACAACCACAGCAAGAAATGTTTTACTGAAGTGGGAGAGATGCCGGAGTTAGGAAGGCTATACATATGTAATGCGGGCGTAAACGGCCTCGCGGATATGACGTCACGAGGGGAGGAGTTAGGTCACGTGGGAGAGAGGGATCAAGTCTTAAGGGGGAGAAACCGGAAGAGATGGGGGAGAGTTGGGGATTGAGATAGAGGGAGGCCACGCAGGGCGGAGATCGGAGAGTGGCGAGATCGCCACACAGGGAGCGAGACTCGGCACCGTCGGCCAGCGGTGACCGAGCACGGAGGGCGAGCAGCAGCGGTGGAGCTGCTGTGAGGTCAGCCGGAGGTCTGCACGGGGAAACCAGCAGCAGTGGAGCTGCATCGGAGTGGGGAGAGGCTACGGGAGCGAAGGCAGCATCGAGCTGCCGAGCGGAGAGGCTCTGAGCGAGGGCCGTGTGGGACAAGTGTAAAGGAACCCGAATAAAGGACAACGGAGACAGACACAGTGAACGAGTCCTTTATTACACTGGTGTCAGAAGTGAAACGGCATGTCAAAACAGCTCAGAAGAAAGAATATTCCTGCGCCATCATCTGCTACATCATCCGACGATGACGACCTTCCTCAGGCGGTGGACCTGCCTGCGATGGAGGAGGAAAGCCTAGCGGGACCGAGTGCGGGTCCGGGGGTTCAAGATGTCGCCGCGTTGGTGGACCCGTCTGCGCCGGATGACGCGGAATTGCGATGGAGGCAGATGGCGGCGCAGCTGGAGACGCTGAAAATTGTGCTGGCGCAGTTGTGTGAGCTTGTCACGCCGAGAACGCCGTTGGGGAGAGCCGATGGTGGTCCGCAGGCCAACGCCTTGCCTGCGCGGGCGGCGCCATCGGCCACGCGGCATGAAGATGCCATCTTGGGCGTGGCGGGAGAAGAACTGCGGGAAGCCGCCATCTTGCGCTCTCCGCGGCGGGAGGCCGCCATCTTGAACACGTTGCGATGCGACGCCATTTTGAATATGCCGCCTGATGAGTCATCGGCTGAGGACGGCGCGCCAAGGAGTCGCAGTCGTCATCTTACAACCGTTAAGGAATTCTCCATCGGAGGCGATTGGAGTGCTTTCGCCTGCAGATTTTTGGCGGCGGTACGCTCTGCAAGGTGGACTGACGCTGAGGCATTGGAAGTCCTACCGACTCTTCTCGACGACGAGTCGGTGAGGTTCTTTCGTTCTATAAAGGCCGAGAGGAAGAAAACATTGAGAGGAGTTTTCGACGAGATGGCAGATGCATACGAGCCGCCGGATGAGTCTCATCGCCGGTTTGTTCAACGACAGCGAGCACCCGAGGAGTCGCCGGTGGCATACAGGGGTGCGGTGTTGGAGTTGGCCATGGCCGCATACCCGGAGACGGAGCCTGACCTGCTCGAACCTCTCATCTTGGGTAAGATGCTCGAGCTGTCCCGGGATTTGGGGATTCCTATGCCTGTGTGTGGCCACGAAAAGCTGACATCCCGGGCGGCCGCTAAGTGTCTGGATGCCCAGTTCAACCTGCGCCGTTGGAGGCAAGTCACGGCGTGGACGGGGGGGCCCATCGTCGAAGGAGGTGCCGTGGGTTGGGATCCCAAAAAGGCGGTGTACGTGCCTGATGGGGGGGGACCCGCAGGAGCTGACAGCCGCCTCTGCTCCGTGGTCGGGCCGCAGTGGGCCGGGGCCGCGAGCTGCGCCGCCGACACGGGCGCGTCGGGACGGGGGGCCTGCGGCGAGGCGCAACGACATCGACTGCTTCCGCTGCGGGCGTAAGGGCCATTACGCCAGGGACTGCTGGGCCCGTGTCCCTGGTCCGCCCCAGCAGGAGGCCTCGTCAACGGACAAGCCGCGGAAGGATCCTCCAGGACAGGCAAGTCGGTGCGCACCAGACACCTGGCAAGGCTTGACACCTCACTCATCACCGTTGTCGTGCGATCCGGGTGTTGTTAACAACGGGCGGCCATCGACTGGGCCATGTCGCTCGGTAACGCAGTGGCGTAAATTGGCACGGCGGGTCGTCGCGGCCGCTACGGGTTCGTCCACTGTACCTGGTTCGATACAAGGGGTGGACGTGCGTATTTTGGTGGATTCTGGGGCGTCCGCGACCATTATATCGGATGTAATTTTCCATCTGTTGGGCATCCCACCAGAGGCCGTGCGTCCGGTTTACGGGTCGTGCGTCGCTGCAAACGGGGGTAGCATGGACATTGTGGGCCAGGTGGACGCTGAAATATCTATCGGGGGAGTGTCGGCCTCGGGAATTGTGTTAATTTCGAGGTCTCTTGCAGTTCCTTGTTTTTTGGGAACTGATTTTCTGGCCAAGATGCCCATTCTGATTAGAATTAATGAAAACTGCATCGAATTACCGGGTGGTCGTAAGATTTCGTTTCTGCCGTCGCCCTGGGGGTGACCTGCTCCGGTCGCCCAGGTGCAGGCGCTGTCCGAGGTATCTGTTGACATTCCATCTGGCTCACAGATGCTTATCCCCTTGCGATATCGGAAGCCTGTGCCTGGTCGGCAAGGTGCAATTGGGGTTTTGTTGTCGCCGTCCGCCACCATAACGGGCGGATCGGCGCTGGTGGGGGCGCAAACTATTGTCCGGCCGGACCAGCAGCCATTTTTGCAGGTGCTTAATGCGGGTACCGAAAGTGTATGTGTTCCGGCTGGTACGGTTGTGGCACATGCCACTACGGCGTTTACGGCACAGGATTATCTGGGCAGCCAGGGCGTGGTTGCTGGGGTTTCAGGGCTGGGTGCTGCGGATAATCGCTGGATCGCCGAATTGTGTGGGGAAAATCCTTCCCTTTCCGGGGACCAACGTGCGATTCGTAAATTGTTATTGAGTTATTCGGATGTTTTTAGCTCCGACGATTTGGATTTGGGACGCACCTCGTTGCTTTACCATCATATTGACACAGGGGACGCTGCCCCTATTCGGTTAAACTCGCATCGGATGAGTCCGGCCGAGCGGGAACACGTTCGAGGGGCAGTGGATGACATGTTGGCTGCGGACATAATATCTCCATCTAACAGCCCATGGGGCGCGCCTGTTGTTTTGGTTAAGAAGAAGGACGGCAAATTGCGATTTTGTGTAGATTTCCGGAAATTAAATAAAATATCTGTGGCAGATGCGTACCCCCTGCCGCGTATGGGCGACTCCCTCGATGCCTTGTCAAGGGGGAAGTTCTTTTCTACGCTAGATCTCTCTTCGGGATTCTGGCAGCTTCCCCTTGACGAGCCCTCGCGGGAGAAGACTGCTTTCCGTACGCCGCAGGGGTTATTCCAATTTAATTGTCTTCCGATGGGGTTGAATGCTGCCCCTGCCACATTTCAAAGGTTGATGGAGCTGGTATTAACGGGGTTGCAGTGGGAGACATGTCTGATATATTTAGACGATATTATCGTTTTCAGCCGCACATTTGATGAACATTTACTGCGGTTGGAGGCTGTGTTCGCCAGGATGCGTTCCGCTAATTTGAAATTTAAGCCTAAGAAATGTCACCTACTGCAACGGTCCGTGCGTTACTTGGGGCATATCGTGAGTGCGGACGGGGTGGCCACGGATCCGGACAAAACAGCGTGCGTCCGTGACTGGCCAACCCCGGCCACGGTGGGAGATGTGCGTCGGTTTTTGGGGTTTGCCTCCTATTATCGGAGGTTTGTTCCGAATTTTGCGACGATCGCTAGGCCCTTGCACCTCCTTACGGGTAAAGGACGGAAATTTGGTTGGGGACCGCCAGAAGAGGCGGCTTTTCAAGGCCTGCGCGATCTATTGGCTACGGCGCCGACGTTGGATTATCCAGATTTTGATCACCCCTTCATTCTGGATACGGACGCGAGTGACACGGGCATTGGGGCGGTGTTGTCTCAGTCCAAAGGTGGTGTGGAGCGCGTGGTGGCGTACGGTAGCCGGGTTTTGTCTCCTGCAGAAACCCGCTACTGCGTCACTCGCAGGGAACTTTTGGCTGTTGTTTTTTTTCTCAGCCAATTTCGACCGTATCTCTACGGTCGTTCGTTTATTGTGCGCACGGATCATGCGGCCTTGCAGTATGCTCTTAAGATGGACCAACCATCCGGCCAGTTGGCGCGTTGGTTGGACACGCTGCAAGAATTTTCCTTCCAAATTCACCATCGGAAGGGGGTGCGTCACGCGAATGCGGACGCGCTTTCTAGGTTGCCGCAGCGATCCCCTTGCGCGTGCGCGTCTGGGACGCATAGGTGTGCGCCCATTCAGCCTCCCCCTCAGCCAGTTGCGTTGGCAGTCGAGGTGTCTGATGCTCCAATGGAGCCGGGACCGGCTGATGGGGTTTTGAATCTTCCAAGGGCTGTGTGGATTCGGGAACAAATTTTGGACGATTCATTGGTGTCTTTACGCAAGCGGCCTGCGAAGGAGTGTGGGGGTCCGGGTACGGCCGGTGTGCCGGAAACCGTTTTCCGCGATGGTCTGCTCATGTAGAGGGAAGGATTACAGGAACGCTGGCGTCTGGTGGTACCGGCATCCTTGCGGTACGAATTGATTAGGACTCTGCATTGTGACACGCTTTTACATCTGGGGGTGCAGAAGACCCTATTGACGTTACAGCGAAATTACTTTTGGCACGGCATGGCGACGGATGTCGTCGGGCACGTTCGCGCGTGTCCCGATTGTGCCCGGCGAAAACCACCTAAACATCCATATGTGCCGCCGATACAGTCTATTCAGGTGTCTCGAGTTAATGAATTGGTGGCGCTGGACATTTTGGGACCCTTCCCGCCATCCGCGAAGGGTAATAAATACTTGCTGGTTGGGGTGGAGTACCTCTCCCGCTGGCCGATGGCCTGGCCGTTGCCCGACCAGTCGGCGGCGTCTATTACAGACGCCTTTCTATTTGGGTACGTTATGGACAAGGGTGCGCCGGAGAGGCTCCTCACAGACCAAGGCCGAAATTTTTCTTCTAAATTGTTGGGGGAAGTGTGCGCGGCTCTTGGAACTAAGAAGATACGGACATCTCCCTACCACCCGCAAACGGATGGTATGGTCGAACGGCTAAATCGGACTTTGTCCGCCATGTTGTGTCACACGGTGAGTGAACAACAATCAGATTGGGATTTGCATATCCCTGGGGTACTTTCGGCGTACCGGATGACGCCGCATGCGGCTACAGGATATTCGCCGTTTTTCCTTATGTACGGTCGTGAAAACGTGCCGCCGATGGATGTGCAGTTGGGAACTGGAGTGAGGAGACCTGCTAAGCCTCTTCCTGATTACATTCAGGACACCGTTCGCCGTGTTACTGAGGCGCGGGAAGGGGCCCACATGGCTACGGCCAAAGCCCAGGCCCGGAACGAGCGGTGTGCTCGACGCTCTAAGGGGGAGTGCCCCTGGAAGGTTGGGGACCTGGCCTGGCTCCATTGCCCACAGGTGCGGCCAAGTACCTCTCCTAAATTACATAAACCATGGCAAGGGCCGGTTCGCCTCATCGAGGCTCCCAACCCACAGTCGGCGCGTGTTCGGGTTGGATCTCGGCGTTGGTTCGTTCACACGTCTCGCTTGAAACCATATGTGGCCCCTCTGCCTGATGCGTCATCTCCTGATGTTGCCTTGCCGGGGTCTGTTGCTGCCGACTCATCCTTGCCTGTGCCTGTTGATCTTGCAAGAGCGCCTGTCGTGCCTGTTACAGACAAGCCGGCCGTGACACCGCAGGGGACGAGGGGCTCTGCTCGGGGAGTGCCTGCCACGGCTGCAGGAACTCCGAGCCCCGCAGCCCTTCCGACCCCGCTGCGGACACAATTGCGGGACACCTCCGACGCTGAGCCTTCGGGGATACTGGACTGGGACGTTGGCGGGCCTCCAATAGCGACAGGAGGACTTCATCCTGTCGCTCCTAAAACCCCGTCACGTTCCCGGTCTGCGGGAGGGCCGCCGACCGTCCGGGACGGGCCGGCGACCCGCACACGCTCGAAGTCCCTAACATTTCGTTGAATTTTATTGTTGTGTTCTTGTTCTCACTGTTATATTTATTGTATGCTTCGTTGTCCTTCGATGTGTCTCGGTCGTGTTCGCTCGCATTACTTGTTGTTGTTATTGTTCAGCCGAGGTCGGCTGGATTTTTCTCTACGGGGGAGGGTGGTGTAATGCGGGCGTAAACGGCCTCGCGGATATGACGTCACGAGGGGAGGAGTTAGGTCACGTGGGAGAGAGGGATCAAGTCTTAAGGGGGAGAAACCGGAAGAGACGGGGGAGAGTTGGGGATTGAGATAGAGGGAGGCCACGCAGGGCGGAGATCGGAGAGTGGCGAGATCGCCACACAGGGAGCGAGACTCGGCACCGTCGGCCAGCGGTGACCGAGCACGGAGGGCGAGCAGCAGCGGTGGAGCTGCTGTGAGGTCAGCCGGAGGTCTGCACGGGGAAACCAGCAGCAGTGGAGCTGCATCGGAGTGGGGAGAGGCTACGGGAGCGAAGGCAGCATCGAGCTGCCGAGCGGAGAGGCTCTGAGCGAGGGCCGTGTGGGACAAGTGTAAAGGAACCCGAATAAAGGACAACGGAGACAGACACAGTGAACGAGTCCTTTATTACACATATAAGGCAGAGAGGGCGGTAGAGGGGGGGAGAGTGGGGGGGGAAGGACAGGGAGCGAGTGAGCGTTGCGTGTACGTACGCTAGGGAATGGGACACGAGACTGGGTGGGTGGGGGGGAAGTAGGCGGGGCTAGAAGTTCGAGGCTGGGGTTCCGAGAGATGCACGGGGTGGGAGAGGGGGAGCAAACCGGCAACATGATTGCTGCCAAGATAAGTTATGGTGGAGCCCAAAAAATAGTCGCACTGCTGAACGCTGATGATACAATTAACTCAGGAAAATAGACTAGTAACCGGCAAATAAGATAGAGCAACTAAGAACAATCTAATTTTTACTTGGTTAATAACATCTTTCCAATGATTGCTCAATTTGTATCCATCTTGTCGGTTGAAGTTATGTCTATGTTTGTATATCTGGATGGCTTCATGAACAAACTTTTTATAGTAGCCAGACGGTTTGCAGAGCTTTAGTAAAAAAAATATTGCTGTGGTTTTCACACCTCGTGATGATTGCTTGTGTTGCAATCGAAACGTCGTGATTTAATTTACTTTGTATTTTTTATTTTTTCACCTACGTGACTTTACCGAAAGAACCAAAGAGTATGGATCCTTGCAGTCACAAAAACTTCAAATTAAGAATGGAGGTACAGTGATACCTCGGTTCACGAACTTAATTCGTGAAATGACTCTGGTCGTGAACCGAATTGGTCGTGAACCGAGGCACATTTTCCCATAGGGTTCAATGTAAATCCGGTTAATCCGTTCTGACCTTTTTTTTTGGTTTTTGAAGCACAAAAATATGAAACAAATGACAATACACATTACTGTAGTACTGTACAGTATAGTAATGTATAAAGAGAGAACACTAACCTTGCTTGAGATGACTTCTGGCATGGAGGAAGGCAGGTGGGAGGCGGGTGGGAGGCGGTTATTGTTTGGAGGGAGAGTCCCCCTCCATAAGGACATCAGGGGGATCTCCTTCAGGGGTTTCCCCTCTCCATCGCTCGGGGTTTTTTTATTTTTAGGTGAAGAGGGATGACTGTCACAGCTGGCGCATGTGTGCCTCTCCGCTCATTCCGGGGTGCGCACGCGTGCATGCGCGTGCGCGTGCGTGCGTCCGCGCGCGTGCGTGCGTGCGCGCGCGCGTGTAGCCTGCGCGTGAAGGGCAGAAGAGGCGGGCGCACCACGTGTCGCGAGCCCCGGAGGAGGAGGAGGCGGGTACTCCCTCGGCTGATTTTGCATTGCTCGCTTCCGTTACAATAAATCACGACCATGTGACAGCCTGGAATTAGCATAAAAATGGGCGCGGCTCCTGTTCGTGAACCGAAGCGGAGTTCGTGAACCGAAGCGGAGTTCGTGAACCGAAGCATATTTTTATGAAATTTTCTGGTCGTGAACCGAGTTGTTCGTGAACCGAAGCGTTCGTGAACCGAGGTATCACTGTAGTATGTAATGTACTGTATATATTATTTGACACTGAAGTAAAGCATAGCTTCTTGTTTTGTAACACACATGGTGCCATTTAATATAACGGACGGCTGCGAACTTGACATGAATTGCCCACCCATAGTTTATATTAATAGCATCATAACCTGACCTTTATTAAAGCCATAAAGTCACCAATGGCTCTTATATGCCAACATTTTATCCTTACCCAATATACAGTTTAAACCAGCTTTGGCCTTGTGCGTTAGTGTAAATTTCCACGCGGGCATGAATATTAATGAGGGGGGGGGGCTCGTTTGCAGTGACGTCACGCACGGATGTAGCACTGTGCTGCTTAGATGTATTTCTTACCGTCACTTTCTGTAAAAAACGTCATTTGAAGCAACTTTGCGTAATAAATTATTTAATTCAGCTCGACCTGCGTTCGTCTAAAAATCCACCCACTCATGAATATTGAGGTGAGGGTGGGCTTCATGTGGAGTGACGTCACGCGGAGGGTGGGCCTCATGTGGAGTGACGTCATGCACGGGACACATTATTGGCTCATATAGTAGTATGTTGAGTTTCTCTCCATTTCGTGTGTGTGTACACTATTTTCCAATTTCACCCCACTCAGTGCCTCTTCTCTCCCTGTAGTCTGCATGACTGCTCACCGACAGATACATCGATCCCAGCTCTTCATGACATCATGATCACCAACAACGCATTGAGGGAGCTCTGGTAAGTTATGCTACTCATGTCTCACACGCGCTCTAATTGTTGCTACAGACAAAACAACTCAGATTCGTCAGTAACACTGTCGCCTTAACAGAAAAATATATGGAAAAGGCAACATTTTGGGCAATAGGCCTTCACAGCACGGATGTGTCGTATCAACACGAGCCATTGCCAGAAGTGGGATTAGTAGTGGAGCGTATTCCAGTGCATTTAATGTTCGTTATCAAACCAAGGAACATGACCAAACGACTGGAAATGCACCTGATCTTAGAACTGCAAGATAATCAGGTTTTAGCCTGGATAGTGCTTAGATTGGTGATCACTGTGCATAACCACAGGCGTTATCGGCAGCAGAGCTAAGTTGCGGGCAACAGACTGCAGTGTGCAGCACAATCTACCCTTGAACTATTCTACGATCCTAGATCTGCAGTCCCTGCTGTCACAGACCTGCACTGACCCGCGTGGTGAAGTATGGTAAAGCAGCTCTCATGGCATGGGGAGACCTTCTTCCAGCGTGGTTGTTGTGGGGGCTGCGTGGGTCTCGAACTGTGAGGAGCTGCCCGAGGCTCCGTGAGAACCCGCGTCAGTGTGAACCTCTCTCGTGCTGCAGGTTTAATTTAAATGGCTTCAGTGAGAAGGGGAAGAAGGAGCTGAGGAGCAAATGGACTCACAGAGGAGGCCTGCGTTTGTCGGTTTAAGCGGAGAGGCGACGCTGGCCCTTCAACAGACGCAGCTGCCCCACGCGCGACTCGCACAGCAGCCCGGCGCATTTCACCTCCACGACTCCGATCGCCGACACCGACTCTGAGCCGGGCTGAGACGACAATGAGCGGGGAGCTTTCTCTGTGAGCTCCACACGGAGCCGAGAGTGAACGCAGCTCTAAGATGCTGATGAGCGTGGTGATTCCGATGATGTGTAACTGTATTTATGAATGTGGTGTAGAGAAACGATGTTGGGGGTGGTGGGGGAGGGGTGGCGGGGGCATGCGGGGGGGGGGGATTTGAAATGGTCTGGCAGCTCACCATGGTTTTACTGAGTAGGAATGTTTTTCATGAATGTGCGTACATAGGGTTGTGTATCACACTCATGCACATATCACAGTCTCTTCACGTATGACTTCAATAGTCACGCTATATCTGTTTAATATTCATGTATTTTAACTTTTAATTGCGCTATGATTGGTCTAAAAATAATCTTCAAGTCGACTTCAGCTCGAATACATATATTAATGATTGTTTTAAAGCTGTTTTTGCTCTGAGTTCTCTTTTATTGCTCTAATTTATTAGTTTTCGATTCTGGTGCCTCAAATCACACTTGTAATTGGAACTATCCAGGTTAAAAACCTGGCTAAACAAATACACTTTATACTCTTTGGTTCTTTCGGTAAAGTCACGTAGATTAAAATAAAAATAAATAAAAGTAAATTAAATCACGACGTTTCGATTGCAACACAAGCAATCATCATCAGGTATGACAACCACAGCAAGAACATTTTTTACTGAAGTGGGAGAGATGCCTGAGTTAGGAAGGCTATACATATAAGGCAGAGAGGGCGGTAGAGGGGGAGGAAGATCAGGGAGCGATTGAGCGTTGCGTGTACGCTAGGGAATGGGACACGAGACTGGGTGGGTGGGGGAGGAAGTGGGCGGGGCTAGAAGTTCGAGGCTGGGGTTCCGAGAGATGCACGGGGTGGGAGAGGGGGAGCAAACCGGCAACACGATTGCTGCCGAGATAAATGATGGTGGAACCCAAAACAAAATAGTCGCACTGCTGAACGCTGAGGATACAATTAACTCGGTAAAATAGACTAGTACCCGGCAAATAAGATAGAGCAACTAAGAACAATCAAATTTTAACTTGGTTAATAACATCTTTCCAATGATTGCTCAATTTGTATCCATCTTCTCGGTTGAAGTTATGTCTATGTTTATATATCTGGAAGGCTTCATGAATCCTAGATTTGAAGCTTTCGTGACTGCAAGGAATCAAACGGGCTAGTTTGTAGGTAGGGGAGTTAATCGTTGACACGATGGGTCGTAGCGGGGTGCCTTCTTTATGGATCTTGGGAAGACCCGTTTTCTATCAGATACTCTACTTCACTTCACAGGCAAGACCTCTTCGGCAGTACTCAACTCAACCCAACTAGTCTCTTTGGTCAAGGACATGGTACTATCTCCTGATGATATCCTCATCAGTTTTGATGTAGTATCTCTGTTTACCAAAGTTCCAGTGCCTGATACCCTAATAATAAATGAGGACTTGGTCCAACATGGATTGAATTCGGATGTACCTGCGCTGGTTAGGCATTGCCTCACCAACACTTATTTTACCTGGAATGGCACCTTCTACAAACAGAATGAGGGTACCCCTATGGGCTCCCCCTTGTCACCAGTGATAGCCAACATGTTCATGGAAAAGTTTGAATCAGACGCCATCCAGACATCCACCCTGCGTCCTTCCCTGTGGAAGAGGTATGTGGATGACACTTTCGTCATTTGGCCACATGGCCTCCCAGCATTGAACCACTTTATGGACCACATCAATTCCAGACATCCATCCATCAGATTCACCATGGAAGTGGAGAAAGATGGCAAACTACCATTCTTAGATATTCTGTTTGAGAGGAGACCTGACGGATCCTTGGGACATTCTGTCTACAGGAAAGCCACCCACACAGATTCCTACTTGAAACCGGATTCCCACCACCACCCATCTCAAAAGAATTCTCTCATCAAAACGCTATACCACAGAGCTCATGGCATTTCTGACCAACACCACCTGGCCAGTGAATTGAGTCATGTACATCGGGCCCTCAGGATGAACGGATACTCTGAACGCACCATCCGCCAAGCTGTTTCTCCCACCATACAGAAACAGCCACTTGAAACTCCGATCAAAACTGTCACGTTACCATACATAGCAGGCGTGACCAAAAAGATCTCCAAAATTCTAAACAAACATAAGATCCAAGTCCGATTCAGTACAGTACATAAAATCCGTGATCTAATTCCATCTGTGAAGGATGTCATCCCTGACTTGCAATACCCTGGAGTTTATAAACTGAGTTGCAGCTGTGGTGACTGTTACATTGGGGAAACGAAACGTCATGTCTCTGATCGTGTCCGCGAGCACAAGTCAGATTTGAAACACGGCAAAATTGAGTTTTCCGCCATTGCCGATCATTGCTACAACGCGGTGGGCTCTCATGAGATTGTTTTCTCCGAGACTAAGGTGCTCTGCAAACCCTCTGGCTACCATCAAAGGTTTGTACACGAAGCCATTCAGATATACAAACACAGACATAATTTCAACCGTGATGATGGGTACAAACTTAGTAATCATTGGAAAGATGTTATCAACCATGCAAAAAAGATTTAATTACACATTTATGGACCATCTTATCTGACAGGCACTATTTTACTTTACCGAGTGTTAACATCCCTAGCGTTTAACAGTACTCTCTTTATTGTCAGCCAACACTGGTATAAACATGGGCATTTTCGTTCCTTTTCTATTATGTACATCCACAGTGACTTGTGCACAAACACGTCCTTGACCACGACCACGAGTACCCCGTCCCTCTTTTAGCCCCGCCCCCCCCCCTCCCGATACGTTCCATTCATTGGCTACCACATTCTGATAAGCCCCTCCCCCCCTCCCCTCCCCCTTAACTGGTACTTAAGAGCTTGCATCTTGAATCCCTCCCTCACTTGATGCAGCAAATCTGGCTGTGACGGTCCCACCTGATGACGGAGACTTGTGTTGCCTCCGAAACGTCGTGATTTTATTGTTTTATTTTTATTAATTTTAATTTCATTTTTTACCTACGTGACTTTACCGAAAGAACTAAGAGCATGGCTTCATGAACATTTATTTTGTATCTTGAACTTCTTTTGCACGGTACGTAGCCAACCGTGCTAATCGGAGGTGCAGGGGAAGGACAAGAAACTAAGCACAAGAAGTAGTTCTAAAGAAATTAGTTTTCAATCTAGATGTAAAAGTGCACAGCTCTAGTGGCTTCCTAATATCAGAAGAGCGTTTGAGACGGCCGCAGAAGCGCTTCTGAAAGAGCGACGCAGCGACCGTCTTTGTTCAACGGTTCGCCAAAATCCGCTGTGGGGATGTGATGTGGCCAACACCATGCACGCGGCCACCTTTGTCTCTCCCAAATGCTGATGTTTATTATAGACACTGCACCAGGTACTCATTAGAGAGCGAGTTGACCGAGGGAAGGCCCGGGACTGGATCACACGGACGGACACACAGAAAAAGATGCCCTATGTAAAATACAGAGGCTTCTAAGACAATGGAGGTGTAAGAGGGATACAGCTGTTACATGGATGAAGGTGTAATAGAGATAATTGTGTTAACGTTGTGCTGCTCACTTGAAAATAATACATTTTAAAAATCCCACCGCTCATTCATGTTTCATCTTTGATTGAAAAATGCTGGGTGAGACCTGCGACATTCGAGTGAGCTCACACACTCGCTTACAAACCCACAACACTCACCCAGTCAATCAACATGTTACACACCCTTAACATGACCATGCGTGTCCTGGGGGAGACCTGCAACATGCTATTGAGCTCACCTCTTCATTCGCCTACTCACTACCCACTGTTGCTATGTCACCCACATATCCACACAATCATTTATCTTGACAGACCTCAATAATTGACATTTAGCTCCTGAAGATATTGCTACATGTGTAGTGGTGATACGTGCTGGGGTAAGGGTCGTGTGGCAGCGCGTATTGATTGGCTGTGTGTGTTGGTGACGCGCGCTGACGGTGAAGGATCATAGGTCAGCGCGGGGTCATGGGTTATGAGGCGGTGATTGGCTGGGTATCGGTGACGCGCGCTGACAGCGAAGGGATCGTGTGGCAGCGCGTGGGGATTGGTCAACTAAGGGGGTGCTCACGTCGCGGTCCGCATACGCTCCGTCTCCCGGGAGCGGAGGCTATATAAGGTGGTGCGCACAGGCACGCGGGGAGTTGGTGACCAGTGAAGACAGAAGACGGAGGAGGAAGAGATAGGGCCCTGAGACACCTAGTCCCGCTGTCCTTGTGGGGACCGGGGCCCTGTGTGGCTCAGAGGCGGGACCTTGGGACCCGGGGCCGGACGTCCGTGTGAGGGCCGGGCCGCGGGACCCAGAGGTCGTGACCCACGCCCAAGCTGGGGTGGGTCTGTAGGCTCCACGGACGCTACGGGGCTGGAGTGCCCGTGAGCGTGTAGCGTGAGCCGTAGTAACCACACGTGTCAAGTGGAATGTGTAGCGTGAGTTGTAGTGACCACACGTGTCAAGTGGAATGTGTAGCGTGAGTGGTAGTGACCACACGTGTCAAGTGGAATGTGTAGCGTGAGAAATAGTGACCACACGTGTTATTGTGGAAAGACAAGTGTTAATAAAGTGTGCTACCCGTCAAGTGGTTTCCCGCCGTCATTCAGAATACTTCACATGCAAGAAACGCGAGTGTGTGAGGGAGTATATGTCTCTCCATGTGAGTGAGTCTATGGCTCTGTGCCAGTGAGACTTTGGCTCTCTGTGTGAGTGTACTCTGTGAGTGAGTCTATGGCTCTCTGTGGGAGTAAGTGGGTCTCTAAGGCCACCCCCTCTTGCTCCCTGCCCAGTGCGTCCACCTGGTTGAGCTGCAGGAGTCTATTGTCCACCGCTCCAGATAGCACAGATATCCAGACGTCCACCTCCAGCACAGACACCAGAAGATTCTGAACCTGGTGGTGGAAGTAAGGACACGAGAGGGGTAATAGTCAACCACCATTACCACCATCAATACCACCATTACAACCACCACCATCAATATCACCACCTCCACCACAACGATCACTATGTATATCAACATTACAATCACCATACTCTTTGGTTCTTTCGGTAAAGTCACGTAGGTAGAATAAATAATAAATCACGACGTTTCGATCGCAACACAAGCAACCATCATCAGGTGAAAAAATAGTGAGAAAACTGCTGAAAGACGAAATTATATAGGCTTGAGATCAGCTCAGCCCAAGGGTAAGTGGGCGGGGCTAGAGGTGGAATTTGCATGTAAATACAACACTACATCGTGGAAAAGGAAAGAGAGTCAGACACCGAGAGACACATCCACACACACAGAGAGGCACACACAAAGCGACACACACAAGAGAGAGAGACGCATATAGAGAGACACACACACCGACAGAGAGACACCCACACAGAGAGATGCAGAGAGAGAGATAGACACACAGAGAGAAAGACACATAGAGAGAACCACACAGAGAGAGACACACATGTTTCTGCAATACAATGATAAGAACTGTCAAATTATATATAAACTACTTGTATTATGAAATTAAGGCAATGCATTTAAGAATGGTCCCCAATGGGTGAGTGTCCTAATAATGCCTGCTCGAATTACATAATTGCCCATGAATTATTATGGTGTGACAATGCCAATTACCAATGTCAAAGAGAACATCAATGAATGGTAAATGTGGGGTAATATCCCCAGAAGAGCATGTATATACATGTAGACTACGTTAAAAAGTAAAATAATCAGGCAATATAATATCACATATGGGTGCAGTATAAAGTTTACTTATGAAAAATAATACTGAAATAATTGTGCTCCATAGATTATCTAAATGGTCAAGTTACATAAACATCATAGACTCATTTAAGCTGACCATTTAAAAATATATTAATTGCAAGATGTTGAGCAAAGGAAATTGTTTGGAAGTTCATCTCACACTAAGTACAATTTTACTGTAAATCTAAATCTGCATAGTTCAACCTTCTCGATCAGCAAAATCGTTAACATTTTTTTTACCACAAGCAAGGAGTTCGGTGTAACTGTTAAGCAAATTAACCACTGCACACGGTTTTAAAGTTATCTGCCTCAAAGACAGCACTCTGCCAAGTGTAACGGCGCAGCTGCCACGCCGTATGAAAATAGGCGGAGTGAGTGAATCTAAGGAGACACTGACCCTGTCAAAGGGGATCCCATGTTTAGAGTATTTGGCTGGTGCTATACATTTCTACATGATTAGCCATGTCACTGATCTATCATTTGTGGACAGGTCGCTTGTGAAAAACAGCCACATAGCTCAGTGGGTCTCACCTGGTAAAATAAAAAATAGTTTATAGAGTTCGTTCTGCCTTAACGAGTGTTTTCATAACGCCATTTGGATATAGCACGATGAATGTATTAGGGAACACGTTTTATAACGCGGATTCTAATTGGATATAACGCGATTGAGTCAACAGAACTACGTCGCGCGAGTAGGAATGTGCGGTTGTACGGCTGCCTCGGCATAGCATCACACGAGGCATTGGGATGCTGCTGGATGCTTCCTGATGCTACCCACGCGCCTCAGTCTTTGTTCAGCCGACACACGCATCTCACGTGTTATCACGGACTGTGCTTTACCCTGTATTATTCATTATAACGAGGGATTTTCCATAACGCGGTGTTCTTCAGCAAGACAACTACCGCGTTATAGAACACTGCAGTAGATATTGCCGCAGTGTGGAAGGAGCAATGAACGTCATCTTGTAGCATGGAAAGGCATCGCAGCCTTGCGAGCAGCCAGAGAAAAAGCCTGCACGCACGGCAAATTGTGATTG
Source organism: Lethenteron camtschaticum (assembly GCA_018977245.1). NCBI lineage: Eukaryota > Metazoa > Chordata > Hyperoartia > Petromyzontiformes > Petromyzontidae > Lethenteron > Lethenteron camtschaticum. The sequence goes on along the minus strand of WFAB01001304.1, from coordinate 20,059 downwards.
ACCCGGGGATTATTAGCAAGTGACACGTATGAACTAATGGTTACTCTAAATGATGACGTTGACATTGGTTAACGTGCTACAAATATGCTAAACGCACATCGCATTTATCTCTGACAAATAGCGTACTTTTTTAAAGTTATAATCGTTTACAATGGTTAATATGTATATCATGCCAATTGAGTAATTTGCGGGTGGTTTTCCCAGTGGCAAATGTGGACCGTGACAGTGGCACTTAATGGGCAACTCTTGCGAATGCTCTCAGGGGATCTTTACGGTGCGCTGCGTTCACTCACTCAGCCCCAATCTCCCTGTCGTGAACTACCCACTCACCCACTTACTCACCTCACCCTTCCACTCACTCACCCACTCACCTCCTCACTCATTCTCCATCTCATGAGTCACTCACTCCACCCTCACCCTGCCATCCACTCCCTCGCCTCCATTACTCGGCACTCACCGCCTGTCCGTGACCACCTCTCCCGTGCCTCCAACCACAAACACCACCACCACCTCTCCCGTGCCTCCAGCCACAAACACCACCACCACCTCTCCCGTGCCTCCAGCCACAAACACCACCACCACCTCTCCAGTGCCTCCAACCACAAACGCCACCACCACCTCTCCCGTGCCTCCAACCATAAACGCCACCACCACCTCTCCCGTGCCTCCAACCACAAACACCACCACCACCTCTCCCGTGCCTCCAACCACAAACACCACCACCACCACCTGCTGCTGCTGCTGTCGCGGTCTCCGCGTGGCGCCGTGGATCAGTGAATGTTACCAGGCCGTAATCAACGTTTCATGGAAAAAGAGGCATCACGTTTGTAAGTTGAAGCACAAACAGTAGAGACATTTGTCAGAGACCTGCATAGCCATGACGATTAAAGCAGGAAGGAGTGGTGTGTGGTGTCAAAATCAGCCGAAATATCGGGAAGTATAATTGAGCAGCATCCATAGTTTAACAGAGGTGGTCATTTAATATGCATAGGGGAACAGTTTAAATTTTATGACCTTGGTGAAATCCAGATTGTACCAAGTCACGGAGACCATGGCAGGAGTTGGGTTTGCCACCATTACCAACCATCTTGGACAATAAACATTTGATAGAGAGCTGCAGAACTCATCATATTCTAGATTAAATACAATGTGTGAAGAGGTTGGGGGAATCATATTCTTGGATCTTTCGGTAAAGTCACGTAGAAGGGAAATAATAAAATAATAATAAAAATTACACATAAAATGCTCACGACGTTTCGGCCACAACACAAGCAGCCGTCCTCAGGTGAAGAAACCACCATGCGTTGGGGGAAACCACCATGTCTAGGCCTTTTCAAAGGAAAGGGAGGTTGGGAAAGGAAAAACATCAGTAATTTTGGAGTCTCGTGTCGATGTAATGTGTTGATATTTAAACACATTTTCATCATCCATCCACCATTTTCTCCTGGTTGCTGATTACTTGGCCATGCCTCGCTAGGGAATGGAATATTAATATCCTACTAAGACATGGAAATGGCTGAGCTGAAGTTCAGTCTCAATCACGAGAAGCTGCTCCAGGGACGGCTCTGCCTGCAGTGCTGCTCAGATCGGCACCCATCACGTTGGGCTGCTGCTCATGCTGCGAGATCCACTGATCCAACAGCAGGACCTCAGATTGCAGCGGCACCAGCACCGCTTAAATGAATCTCATGCACACTTCTTCTCCCTTGTCGAGCACCAGGTCAACCAGGTGCCGTATTGGCACAATGGGGTCATTCTCGCTCTTATGAGACGTGTATTCAATGTGCAGGAATATCCCTGTTTAACAGGAATGGTCAAACACTTAAGAAGACTTTGTCTGGAGATAATCCTGCAGTTTCACTTTGTTGGTTCTAATGATCTCATATGAAGGATATGTTGATGCCATCATGACCGAGTCACCTGAGGCAAATAAAAATAACTTTAGACAGGTATGGGAAAGAATAATAATAATAAAAATGCTTACACTGAAATCTGAGGTCTGGTTTCGGACAACAGTAACCAAGAAACATTACGATATCTGCTTCACTGCTCTGAATAACAATACTCAATCTCCCCCATTGATATAAAATGTAAACCATTCTAGCTGAACATTTTACCGTGGACAAAATATACGATATGTGTCAAAGAATACGTCGGGACAATTGTGACTTTAGGTATTTGCGAATACATGAGGAATCTCAAAACGCTCTTCAATCCAGCAATATAAACATTCATATGAACACAACATTAAGACAAAAAAAGTTAACCTAATACAAAACGACAGGTTTGGCAGATTGAGCAGCTGCAAGACACCCACGCGCTCGCTGCCTCGACCACCGTGACCCCACGTAGATAGCGAATTGTGCTGTGAAGTGCAATGATCGGGAAAGCGTCACCTCTAAGTGAGGATTAGGATGGAGGTAGAAGGGGAGACGGTGGGAGCCGGTCCCCAATTGGTTGGTCCCTATGTAGAGGCTACTGCCAAGTTCTCCATGTATGGGTAGAGGGTGCTCTGAGGTCGCCGAACAATGGTATGACGTCACACATGCCTCAATGACATTATTGAATATGATGTTTGCAGAAGCACAGTGTGTTATTGTACGGAAGCCAAAACTCCAAACAATACACAAATTAGGCAGTGCTAATGATACTGTGACGTTGTATATGTAAAATAAATCATATGCAACTCCTGATCGTTGCCTCCGATTACTTCATCACTTTTCGAGGACAGCAGTGGCCCAGCTTTCTGTGCTGCCTCCTTCCCGTCCCCACAAATCTCCACTACACTGTCTCCTAGGGGTCCTTCAAAACGAACGGCACTTTACACCATCATCACCAGCAGCAGCAGCCAGTGTCTCTCTACTGCTGGATGAAAGCGTCCCAACTAACATATAACAAATGAATGAAATGAAAAAATCTGAATTTAACATTTTTAATTAGTATCAAGAAAACTAAAGCATCTCTATAACAGCTTCTAGTCAGTGAGCAAACACCGCGAGCATTTAGAGCACACAGAGCATAAGGATCTAACGTGTAAAGTACAGCATGTTAATAGACCCAAGTGAGCCATTCTTAGTCTAAGAAATGTATGCGTTTAACTGGTTGGTTAGTTTTATATCTGAGATGTGATTGTCAATTCTGAATTTCCTGTCGTGGTGCAGCCTCCTGGAATGGTCTAGTTCACGCAGTGTGTGTGGATTGGCCCTTGACAATTGGTGCCAGGTACAGGTGAGCCGAGTAACAGTGGGCAAAGGTAAATACAACATTTTAAAATATTTTAATTATACATATCAATAATGACCATGCATTTATGTTAGGATAAATAAAATAAATCTCAAAGCAATGATGAAATAATATATCAATCATCTTGCAAACATACAAGGATGATGACTATTACCCTCAAACTGCTGAGGGGGCTGGAGATTCCGTGGTGGAGGGGGGGGGGCTGTTGCTGTTGGCGTTCGCCCGGGGAAGAGCAGACGATCGACGCTCACCACGTCCAAGGGACTCCGGAAGAGGACCAGCTGCTGCTGCAGGTCGCGCGGCTCAGTGACCGGGACAGCAGCTGCATTGAGTTATTCAACGTGCGGCTGGAGGCGCCAGCCGAGTCCTAAGACTGTCGCCACGTGGAATCTCTCAAGAGCGCTGTCGAGAGCGCAAGCTCCGTGACTGCAGCCGTGTCGAGCTCTACAAGGTGCTGTTGATGGCGCCAGGCAGATCCCTAGACTGCAACTGCGTTGAGTTTCTCAGGGCGCTGTTGAAGACGCCAGCCAAGTCCTGAGACGGCCGTTAGCTACCCTGGACTTCTGCTGCATTGTGTCGTCACACAAGAGTGGATCGTGCGGAAAGTTTGGTGCGAACAGTCGTTGCGTGTTTTCTGTGTTTTGTTACCACAGTACTCTGTTGCCAACACACGAGGGCGATGGGGAGCTGTGTTGTTCGAGTTGCGAGAAGTTTCGAGCAGTCGGTAGTACTCGGTGTTCTGTGATTGGTTGATGCGCGGGGGCTCTCTGCTAGAGTTTTGTAAAGTCGGTGGTACTCGGTGATCTGTAATTGTTGACTCGCGGGGGCGCTACGTAGATGTGTGACGTTTTATCCACTACTGTTTGATTCGTGTCATTGGACAAAGTGTCTCAATGTATAGTTGATCAATTCTAAATCTCGTTAAGATTCTGCATTTCGGATCGAGTTATTGTCCCTCTTCATGCTGCTGTCAAAGCACGTTTAAAAGTCCGCATTGGTGCCGTTTCTTTTTGAGCCATTTGCATGGGAGAGAAAATGGATCCGAACTCCTCTCTCCCGTATTAATGTGGTTACGTCATAGTTAAGGTTATGTTATGGTGGATGTGATTATGTTGTGGTTATTATGTGGATGTTGTGGTTGTAATGTGTTAATAGTGTGACAATTTGGGCGTTGGTGTGCTAATAATGGGGTTATTATTGTGCTTACATTATCGTTTTAATTGTGGTTTTAATTTGGTTCGTGGTTATATCATGGCTTCGATACTCTTTGGTTATTTCGGTAAAATCAGTATGGATCCTTGCAGTCACGAAAACTTTAAATCTGTCATGGCTTCCGTTGTGGTTGTAATATTATTGTGCGGCTGTTGATAAAATGTATACAAGTAGTGTTGATGATATTAACACTGTCATATTGTTGTTGATATTATACAGGATAACCTTGTTTATATTTATGTCATTAATTTTGATGGTATTTTCGATATGTAAAATGACCGTTGATATATTATTTATGTTATCGTTGTTCTCACATTGTTGATGATGTTACCAGGCATGAATTAAAGTTTCAACTTACCTTCTTCGTGTGCAACATTTTCCTCTTCTGCACAGTGGATTAGTGAATGTTATCAGGCCGTAATCAATGTTTCAGCTTACCTTGTTCGAGTTCAATGCAACCTGTACACAAGCAAAGTTTCATGCGGTGACCATAAAATTACGGTAATCGAGTACGCTACACAATTTTAGGGACCAAGATCTGTGATTTCAAGAGGACAGCCGTACTATCGACATCTGGGAGTGAACCATATTAGTGTTAAGTAATAGTGGTGGTGAGTGTTGGGTTTTGTGTCGCGCGTTTTGGTGTATTGGTTTTAGTTGATTTTTTTCATTTGTTTTGTGGTTGCAAAGTGAGGAATGGCTTCCACTTTTGTAGGCTTAGGGTTTGCCTGAGTGGGGTGGTTTGGAATGAGGAAACATTGCCTCAGTGAGCAAACACAGGCACGGAGTAGCTGACCCTCACCTATTCGTGGCTGTGATCTGCTGATGGGAGATCAGCAGATACGAGGCGTTCGTCTCTTCTCTCAGGGCGTGCTTCTCACGCGATGCATTCAGCTCTATTGTGCAACTCCTACACACGTGCTCCACTCCTTTGAATATTCTCTTAAATAGATTTACATGGCGCTTTCGTCCAATGCACTTTACAGCAATGATACAATTGTACGAAATATGAAAGTGGTTAAAATAAAGAGTGGGGTTATTAAGCGTGGTGGTCTAGTTTTCGTGACAGGAGCACAAGTGGGAGTGGTTAAGGAGGATTTGGGGCAGGCCAGGTCGTAGCTGGGGGACCAGGGCAAGAAGTAGCCGCAAGGTGGACGAAGGAGAAAAGATGTGGATTGTTTTAACGGAAGAATGGATGCAGGTCACCACCTTGGGGGTGTGCAGGGAAGGCACAGAGGTCAACTGACCTCGCTGGGAAGTGAAAGGGTCGGGGACCGCCTGACCAAAGTGAAGTCATGCGAGCAGTTGCGGGCAGATGACAAAATCCCATGGCCACATTTCTTTAGATACCTTTAGATAAGGGATGCTATCACCAAAGCCCCAAACAAGAACTTCGACCATAGCGCTCATCTCATCCTGGATTGGCTTTGGGACAAAAAGGGATGAAAATATATATTGGTGGAGGCGTACCACCTAATTGATGGAGATGGGAACTGGGTAAGACTAAAAACTAGAAAGCTTTTGGAAAGGCTGCTGGGACACAACATCCTCCTCCCGAAATGGACTCAGATATGGTGGGCCACGGCAGCAGGCCCCAGGTCTTTTCTGCTGAAATTCATTCAGTTGAAATGCATGCATGGGACCTACCTAACCAACGATAGGAGAACCAAATTCACAAATACATCCCCAGATTGCCATAGATGCCCGCAAGACACATTACAGACATATCTACATGCTTTTTGGACGTGCCCAAATATCTCAGAATTTTACCAGGATATTACGGAATATTTTAATTGGATTTGTGGCACAGAGCTAAGCCTCACAGAGGACTCAACTCTGTGGGCCTTAAAGCCAAGAGGGGCATCAATTTATCAGTAGGCACTACTCCAAACCTTCTACATTGTAGCAAGGAAAACTATCTTGGTGAATTGGACAGATCAGGAACCCCCTTTTTGGGGACTTTGGTATATAACTCTTCTTGACCTGGCAAGAATGGAGCACCTGAGCCATGAACTGAAATAGAAGGAATTAGAATGAGGCAGTGTGGTCCCCGTAACTGCTGAACAACGCATGAATGGCTGGAAAATAGTGGCCGAGGAGAGGGGATGCACTTGAGCCTGAACCATTACTGTAAACACATGACGACCATTGTTCATAGGAAATTGCAAGAAGGATAAACTCTGGTATGGCGTTTATTTTATTATATTAACGGGTTTGTATGGGTAGCATTAGTCCCCTTCCCCTCTTCCCCTCCCCCAAAAATATTCTGTTCTCGATCGGTTTCCTTTTGGTGGAGGCACTTGGGCTCACCACAGAGGCTATAAAATGAATTGGTGCTGGCTCATCGCGTTGCTGACTCTCCAACTTGTCCGTAGTTACTCCTCACAACTTGGACTCAAAATCGTCCTCTCTCTGAGAGTTTGTGCACATCGTGTTATTTAAAAGTTGAAGTTGTTATAGACACGAAATTAATGAAGTTGTGAAAACATCTTAATAAATATTACATCAGTGCATTGGGGATTTTGCAGTGCTTGGATTATCACAAATTATAATTTCTGGAAGTTATAATTTAGAGGATGGCTTGGTTATTGATCTGATGGTGGTGGTAGTTTGCATTGATTTATATATTGAATCTGTTAACTGTTCGATTCATGTATGGAGTGAGTCATCCTTTGCCCGCAATATGCAAATCACAGCTTTGTGTGAGTTAGCAAATAACATCAGAATTTGCACATTTGGTAAATGCACTCACAGAATGTGAATGTTTACATTCACCCGCACTGACCCTGACACCTGGCTACACCGCACCTGCTAGTCATTCACGTACATATGTGTATGTACAGCATATACGTGTGTTTGTACATCACCACCAACATCGGCCTCAAGTTTTCATTCTCACTGAATCCTCACCAGGCATGTGCAACAAGGCAGTCGATACACTCATATCTTCTTTCGTGTCTAGTGGTAATACTGTATTGGTTTGATGAATTTGGCGGCACGTATTACAATGTGATGGTGGTGGCCATTCTGAGAACGATTACATTATTGGTGTTGGAGGTTGTTGCTATGATGGTTATAATTTTGTGGAGGTGTAGAGGGAAAATTGCACCTTCAAGTTCACTACAACATCAACCTGAGCAGGATTTGAAATGCACCTTTATCAAGTTATCAGCATGTAATGGAACTTGCTAAGCTTTGTTTTAGAAATGATTGTGAAAATTGTCCGGTATGCGCAATTGACCTTTCTGTGTTGTAGAGCTCTCAGATAAGATATTTCCTCATTCCTCCCGTATCTCCAAGACTGGTTGGGTTCGGCCCACAAATGTGTTGCTACACAATGAACAAGATAACTCACGTAAGTCAATAACACTGCTACATTAAAATAAAACATTTTTAAGAGGCGACAATTTGGGAAAGAACTCCTCTTTATAACACGTATTTGTATGTATTGGGGGTCTTCCTGCGCCCACATTCCACAAATCACAGCTTTGGTGGCTGAGCTTATAGCAGCGGAATGTGCAAATTGACTCAATGCGCCCGCAGAATGCGAGTCTAAATTTATCAACACTGATCTTCATACCTGACGACACCATGCGTGCTTGCCATACACATATGCAAGACTGTGCCAATGATGTATAGCCATAACAGACGTTTTGGGCAAGTGCTGCTAACGAGCATCCATGAAGGCCTGCACAGCACACTAGGGGGTGGGTGACCAGCACCATGCCCGGCCGTCTTTTTCTTCCCAGTGGCAATGTTTATCCATTGTACCAGATGCTCATTTCTAGCCGATTTAAGCTAGGTCAGGCTCAGGAAAGATTCAAATAATCGTCACGGGTGTTGGATAGATCAGGAACCCCCTTCCTGGGGACTTTGGTATATAACTCTTCTTGACATGGCAGGAATGGAGCACCTGAGCCGTGAACTGAAATAGAAGGAACTAGAATGAGGCAGTGTGGTCCCTGTAACTGCTGAACTATGCATGAATGACTGGAAAATGGTGGCCAGCGAGAGGGGATGCACTTGACCCTGAGCCATTATTGTAAACACACGACGACCATTATTCCTATAAAATTACAAAAATGATAAACTCTCATAATCAACGATTTTTGGGTTTAGATCGCGTTTATTTATAAATGTGTCGTAACCCTCCACCACCCGACACGGCCAATCAGTAAAAAATGTGTCACGTTGACAAAGACAAATAGTTCACTGCTTTAGCCCACCGGTGTGTTGAAGCAACAACATTCACAATTTGAGTTCAACACACCGGTGGGCTAAAGCAGTGAACTATTTGTCTTTGTCAACGTGACACATTTTTACTGATTGGCCATGTCGGGTGGTGGAGGGTTACGACACATTTATAAATAAACGCGATCTAAACCCAAAAATCGTTGATTATGAATAACATTGGTCGCGAAAGCCTACGTGTTAAAATGATAAACTCTGGTATGACGTTTATTTTATTTTATTTACGATTTTGTATGGGTAGCATTAGTCCCCTTCCCCTCTTCCCCTCCCCCAAAAATATTCTGTTTTCGATCGGTTTCCCTATAGTGGAAGCATTTGGGCTCACCACAGAGCCTGGCAAATGATTTGGTGCTGGCTCATCGCGTGGCTGACTCTTCCACTTGTCTGTAGTTACTCCTCACAACCTGGACTCAAAATCGTTCTCGCTCTGAAAGTTTGTGGACATCGTGTTATTTCAAAGTTGAAGTTGTTATAGACACGAAATTAATGAAGTTGCTGAAAACATCTTAACAAATATTTATATCAGTGCTTTGGGGATTGTGCAGTGCTTGGAGATGAGAACTAATTATCATAAATGATCATTTCTGGAAGTTTTAATTTAGAGAATGGCTTGGCTATTGATCTGATGATGGTGGTAGTTTGCATTGATTGATATATTGAATCTGTTTTTGATCTTGCCCAGTTCTTTGAAGCACATATTTGAAATATTGTAAGAGTGTAATTTGTTCCCCTTCACAACTTGCTAATTTATGCTCTTTGCTTTCTCTAGCTAATGCTGATAAGCTAATACACGTCATTATCTACTCTGGACTCGACGACTGTAATGATTTGCTTGTTGGCATATCTGTGAATGTTTTCAATAAGCTGCAGTATGCTTAGCACGTAGGCTTTCGCGACCAATGTCATCCATAATAGAGGGTTTTTGGGTTAGATCGCGTAAATGTATAATCTAATAAGGGTTGTCATGTAAACAGAACATGCCAATTCGTCACTAGTACAGCACACCAGTGTGTTAGAGAGCCAAGCCACAACAATTACAATTTGAGTACAATTTAATTATTCGACACTCTGGTAACGAACAAAAATTTAGCCAAAGATATCCCAAGACTAGCTGAACACTATCTAAATAACACCTACTTTCTGTGGCAAGGTGACTTCTATAAACAAAAGGAAGCAGAAGCAATGGACTCTCCTTTGTCTCCTGTGATATCGAATTTGTACATGGAAGATATTGAAACAAAAGTAATAGCTTCAAACACACTAAAACCCTCTGCTTGATTAAGATATGTGAATAACACACTGGTGGTCTGGCCACACGGCAAAGATACACTAACGCATTTCTAAATTATCTCAACTCGCAAAACCCATCCATCCAGTTCATCCATGGAAGTGGAAGCTGACAGAACTCTACCATTTCTGGATATTCTGCTCGGACGGGGTAAAAATGTTATAATAACACACAGTGTTTACTGAAAGAAAACGCATACTAACGCATATCTGAATGGAGAGTCACACCATCACCCCACACAGAAATCTTCTCTTCTAAAGACGCTCATTAATCGAGCTAAGAAAGTGTCAGATGGTGACAGTCTGAGAAGTAAAATTCAACATTTTAAAGAAGCGCTGCAAATGAACGGTTACAATGATGCACACATCAACAAGGCATTGAATGTCAAATCCAAATCAAATAACCCGCGCATTGAAATTTCCCAAGTAATTAAAACGATCAAAATACCGTACATTGCGGTAGTTACTGATAAACTAGCCAGATGTTTGGAAAGACAAAACATCCAAGTCAGATTTGGCACGGTACATAGAATACAGAAAATAATATCTGGTACGAAAGATGTATTACCGAAGCTATCAACAGAAGGTTTGTACAAGATTAACTGCACGTGTGGAAAATGATATGTTGGGCAAACCGGACAAATTATCAGCACGAGACTAAAGAACGTCAGAGAAATATTAAATTCTCCAAAATATAACTGTCAGCAGTTGCAGAACAGGCGTGCGAACAAAGACACTCAATTGTTTTTGATAATGTTGAAGTTCCGTGCAAAACTAGCTACTACTGGCCAAGACTAATTAGAGAATATATCCAAATTGAAAGAAATTAAAATAATTTTAACCGTTCGGATAGCTACCTCCTTAGTGCTGCGTGGAAGCGAATCATCAAATAATTTAATTATTTAAATGCTGCCTATAAAGGGCACCATACTTCAAAAGGGATTACCGTTGGTAAGGCTATTTTAATGCACATAATAGACAGGAAGGACAAGATCAAACGGCTCACATAATGCACATGCATAATTAACCCCCCCCCCCCCCCCACTTTGCGCAAGGAGCACAGAAGTGTAGTTACCACATCTACGCCTCTGTATAAGGAACGAAACAGTTAGGCTTCTCAAATCTGGCTGTTGGCTGATGAAGCTAATTGTAATTATTGGCGAAACGTCGTACTCAGATTGTAAATGGCTCTCCAACACACCGGTGCGCTGTACTTGTGACGAATTGACACGTTCTGTTTACGTGACAACCCTTACTGGTTGGCTGTGTCGTGTGGTGGCGGGTTTCAATGACACATTTATACAGGGTGTTTTGAAAAGGTGGACCCAATTTCAAAGCAGTACTGTCTTGAAATCGGGTCTATCTCTTTGAAACACCCTGTATATTTACGTGATCTAACCCAAAAAATTCTAATATGGATGATAATACTCATATGTGAACTAACTGCCTGGTATCTCAGCGGCTTTGGAATCAGAAAGTTGAGTTCAAACCCTGGTTGGGGTTGACTAATCCCATCATCCTTAATAGGTCGATAAAATGACCACTACTTTGTGGGGAAGTCCAGTCAGATTAAGTCAAGTCAGTCTCATTTGCAAGTAGTCCGGGGTCATAAAAATAATAAAATATCATTGCGCAATGATTGCTACACTGCCACTGTCTACCCAGACATTAAAAAGCGTCACACGATATCAATGCTGCTTGTCTTGAGAATAGAAATCGCTCCCGTCATAGAAAAGTGGAATTATCACCATCACCGGAAGAGGGCTGTAAGCAGGAGATAATCACCACCTAAATGCTTATTCTTGGAATAAATTACTCACTTTAGACAAAAATGATGAGTGTCACAGACTTCATCAGTGCATCACACGAGTTGCTTGAAAAGTGAGGTGATCACATTGGTGGTTATCGTGACGTTAGCTCACCGACCAATGAAAAGTCACCTGGTGAGGAACTCAGAATAAAATAACCAACATTGTCTCAGTGCAATGTAAAACAGGCGTGTCTCACTTCACGAGCGAGATACGTATTTTTACTGGCAAATGAGGTCCCCATAGTGTAGATGCTTGCCCCGAGCTCTCATACTCTGATGGTGCATTGTCCTTGAGTTGTGCGCCTTTTGGCGTCATCTGGTCCAACCCATATGAGACTAGGCTCGAAGGAAAGCTGTCTCGGGTGTGGACCAATCAACTTCAAGGACAGTGCACATTATCAGAGTTATGTTCTTTTGTTTGTATTATGACTGCAGGTATTGTGGTCTATGCAAACATGACTCCTTGCAAAAAGGTGTCAGTTTTGTTGCCAGATAGAAGGGTAAAGAACCAATTATCATATTTTTACTGGCAAATGAGGTCCCCATAGTGTAGATGCTTGCCCCGAGCTCTCATACTCTGATGGTGCATTGTCCTTGAGTTGTGCGCCTTTTGGCGTCATCTGGTCCAACCCATATGAGACTAGGCTCGAAGGAAAGCTGTCTCGGGTGTGGACCAATCAACTTCAAGGACAGTGCACATTATCAGAGTTATGTTCTTTTGTTTGTATTATGACTGCAGGTATTGTGGTCTATGCAAACATGACTCCTTGCAAAAAGGTGTCAGTTTTGTTGCCAGATAGAAGGGTAAAGAACCAATTATCATATTTTTACTGGCAAATGAGGTCCCCATAGTGTAGATGCTTGCCCCGAGCTCTCATACTCTGATGGTGCATTGTCCTTGAGTTGTGCGCCTTTTGGCGTCATCTGGTCCAACCCATATGAGACTAGGCTCGAAGGAAAGCTGTCTCGGGTGTGGACCAATCAACTTCAAGGACAGTGCACATTATCAGAGTTATGTTCTTTTGTTTGTATTATGACTGCAGGTATTGTGGTCTATGCAAACATGACTCCTTGCAAAAAGGTGTCAGTTTTGTTGCCAGATAGAAGGGTAAAGAACCAATTATCATATTTTTACTGGCAAATGAGGTCCCCATAGTGTAGATGCTTGCCCCGAGCTCTCATACTCTGATGGTGCATTGTCCTTGAGTTGTGCGCCTTTTGGCGTCATCTGGTCCAACCCATATGAGACTAGGCTCGAAGGAAAGCTGTCTCGGGTGTGGACCAATCAACTTCAAGGACAGTGCACATTATCAGAGTTATGTTCTTTTGTTTGTATTATGACTGCAGGTATTGTGGTCTATGCAAACATGACTCCTTGCAAAAAGGTGTCAGTTTTGTTGCCAGATAGAAGGGTAAAGAACCAATTATCATATTTTTATTGGCAAATGAGGCCCCCATAGTGTAGATGCTTGCCCCGAGCTCTCATACTCTGATGGTGCATTGTCCTTGAGTTGTGCGCCTTTTGGCGTCATCTGGTCCAACCCATATGAGACTAGGCTCGAAGGAAAGCTGTCTCGGGTGTGGACCAATCAACTTCAAGGACAGTGCACATTATCAGAGTTATGTTCTTTTGTTTGTATTATGACTGCAGGTATTGTGGTCTATGCAAACATGACTCCTTGCAAAAAGGTGTCAGTTTTGTTGCCAGATAGAAGGGTAAAGAACCAATTATCATATTTTTACTGGCAAATGAGGTCCCCATAGTGTAGATGCTTGCCCCGAGCTCTCATACTCTGATGGTGCATTGTCCTTGAGTTGTGCGCCTTTTGGCGTCATCTGGTCCAACCCATATGAGACTAGGCTCGAAGGAAAGCTGTCTCGGGTGTGGACCAATCAACTTCAAGGACAGTGCACATTATCAGAGTTATGTTCTTTTGTTTGTATTATGACTGCAGGTATTGTGGTCTATGCAAACATGACTCCTTGCAAAAAGGTGTCAGTTTTGTTGCCAGATAGAAGGGTAAAGAACCAATTATCATATTTTTACTGGCAAATGAGGTCCCCATAGTGTAGATGCTTGCCCCGAGCTCTCATACTCTGATGGTGCATTGTCCTTGAGTTGTGCGCCTTTTGGCGTCATCTGGTCCAACCCATATGAGACTAGGCTCGAAGGAAAGCTGTCTCGGGTGTGGACCAATCAACTTCAAGGACAGTGCACATTATCAGAGTTATGTTCTTTTGTTTGTATTATGACTGCAGGTATTGTGGTCTATGCAAACATGACTCCTTGCAAAAAGGTGTCAGTTTTGTTGCCAGATAGAAGGGTAAAGAACCAATTATCATATTTTTATTGGCAAATGAGGCCCCCATAGTGTAGATGCTTGCCCCGAGCTCTCATACTCTGATGGTGCATTGTCCTTGAGTTGTGCGCCTTTTGGCGTCATCTGGTCCAACCCATATGAGACTAGGCTCGAAGGAAAGCTGTCTCGGGTGTGGACCAATCAACTTCAAGGACAGTGCACATTATCAGAGTTATGTTCTTTTGTTTGTATTATGACTGCAGGTATTGTGGTCTATGCAAACATGACTCCTTGCAAAAAGGTGTCAGTTTTGTTGCCAGATAGAAGGGTAAAGAACCAATTATCATATTTTTACTGGCAAATGAGGTCCCCATAGTGTAGATGCTTGCCCCGAGCTCTCATACTCTGATGGTGCATTGTCCTTGAGTTGTGCGCCTTTTGGCGTCATCTGGTCCAACCCATATGAGACTAGGCTCGAAGGAAAGCTGTCTCGGGTGTGGACCAATCAACTTCAAGGACAGTGCACATTATCAGAGTTATGTTCTTTTGTTTGTATTATGACTGCAGGTATTGTGGTCTATGCAAACATGACTCCTTGCAAAAAGGTGTCAGTTTTGTCGCCAGATAGAAGGGTAAAGAACCAATTATCATATTTTTACTGGCAAATGAGGTCCCCATAGTGTCTGTGTATAGTTTTCTGGTTAGATTTTATGTCGCTATTTCACTATACCTGATGATGATTGCTTGTGTTGCAATCGAAACGTCGTATGCTATTATTTAATTTATTATTTTATCTTTATACGTGACTTTACCGAAAAAACCAAAGAATAATTCCTGCAGTCACGAAAGCTCCAAAATTAAGATCGAACCACTTCTACGGGGAAGTTCCAAGTTTACCTTTTTCTCTCTCTCTGGGTTTTTTGTTCTCTCTCTGCCTGTATATTTAGTGTAATTTTTTCTGTCTACACTCGTTTTTTGTCGTTCTTAGGTTCTGCTCTGTCTGTGTGTCTCCGTTCCTCTTGTTTTTATGTTTTGTCTTTCTTTGGAATTTTCACACTTATATTCTAACTTAGCAATCTTTGAAATACGTAATCGACCAGGCTATGCGTTAATTGTGTGTTGACCGTCTCTCTGTGTCGTTTTACATAACATTTCGATACTTTGCTAGGTTATTTAATTTAGTGTGTTCTTTCTCCCTCTAAGCCTTCGTACTCCTTGACATGTAATTTTTTTCTCTAACCCCCTCCCTCTCTCTGCCTCCGCCCCCCTCTGTCTATTTAAGGCCACCCCACAGAGACGATCACCCCTCTCTGTACCTGTGTTGCTCGATCTATGTATCTTGGTGCTCCCACTAAGCCTTCGTACTCATTGACATGTACATTTTTTCTCTAACCCCCTCCCTCTCTCTGCCTCCGCCCCCCTCTGTCTATTTAAGGCCACCCCACAGAGACGATCACCCCTCTCTGTACCTGTGTTGCTCGATCTATGTATCTTGGTGATATCTGTCTGCTTATATGTCTGTCTATAGTTTTCTGGTTAGATTTTATGTCGCTATTTCACTATACCTGATGATGATTGCTTGTGTTGCAATCGAAACGTCGTATGCTATTATTTAATTTATTATTTTATCTTTATACGTGACTTTACCGAAAAAACCAAAGAATAATTCCTGCAGTCACGAAAGCTCCAAAATGAAGATCTAATGTAACATCACACATAAAGAACTACTGTACAGTGCTTGCAGGTACCCCCACTTCCATACCCACCCACCCTTCGCCCCCACCCCTTTTCCACCCCACCCCCTCCCCCCCTCACCCTCCCTTCACCCCACCCCTCCCCTTCCTGCTGCTGCTGGAGGAGACTTGTTGATGCCACTGCTGGCGTCAGGTCCTGAGGCTGAGAGAGCGGCAGAGGAGGCGACGCGGCGAGCGGGGCCGCGTGTGCGCGTGTCAGGGGCGAGAGACTCGACACTTCACATCGTGGGTGAGTGTGGGGAGTTTGTGGTCCGTGGGGGACGGTGGGTGGTGTGGTCCAGATTATAAACCGTCTGTGTAGGCTACACGGGGGATTTTTTTAATTGGTGCATAAATGGCTGTGTGTGGAAGATGGTGTAGCACGTGTGAGTGTGTGTGCGGTGTCTCATGAGCAAGGTCACTGTGTGTGTAACTAAATGAGTATCTGGGGCGGTGTGTAAATATCACACATTGGGGAGACAAAGGCGGTCCCACGTGGTTCTGAACACCCACCCCATCGTGTGCCATTCCGGCCTTTATAGGGGCTCAATAAGAGTACTGCCCCACCAGTCTGTGGAGCTACATGGGGGATGTTTGTGCTGGAGCTCGTGCTGTAGGCGTTGAAGACGCGCGACCGTGGATCCTCTGTAGGGAGCGCGCGTCTGCTGTGGGTTACGTGGAGCTGCACGGGCGAGACACCGACGCAGATATTCCCTTCGCGAGTCACGAGACACGCGCTGGAAAGCAATCGCGCTGATGTGTGAGGATGGGTTGATGAAGCGAGCACCACCTTGGTGTGCTTGGCTTGTATGTTCAGTCGTAATTCATCATTTTAATCCACCATGTCATGGAAGTTTTCAGTTGTTTTGTTATTCTTAACTGCACTTTTTTCTTTAATTCCATAAAATATTTCACCTGCAAATTCTATTGAGATTGAATGTCTCATGCGCAAGCATAATGCTAATTTCTCTGCTCCAGCAGCTGCCCCAGCAGACCCACCTCTCTGCCCACCCTCCCCTCTCTCTCTATTTAAGGCCTCGACACAGAGGCATTGGGTCTCTGTGTGTCTATGTTGTGTTTCTCTCTGTGTCTCTGTGTTGTCTCTCTCTGTTTGTGTGTTTGTCTGTGTGTCTCCGTGTCTGTGTTTTGTCTCTCTCTCAAATTTAATTCTACTTGATGACGATTGTTTGTGTTGCAATCGAAACGTCGTATTATATTATTTAATTTATTTTCTTTCTACGTGACTTTACCGAAATAACCAAAGAGTACCATCATTTGAAGCCTAGGCAGCTTCTCAAAAATAACTTCATAGCTCCAGTGGGCTTTACCTGATAAATATAAAAAAATATTCACTCCTCTCCTTTAGCCTTGCTCTTCAATCGCCCCTCATCGTTGTCTACTCCCCTCCGTCCTCTCTGCCCAGCAACTAAGGGAGTTTTTCGTCAAACTTGACTCATTATCAGGGCGCTTATTCACCCCTTCTGGCACAATTCTCTGAGCCTGTCTCTCACCATCTACCCACTTCTCCTGTGCCCATGACTGTTCTCTCTGCATGAATGTATGCAGTCTATGCACGCCTCCTTGTTCCCCATGATGCTTGTCTGATTGTTATGCACTGAATTTTTTTTATTCAGATATATTCGAGATGCTTTGTAAATGCACTCTCCATTGTATTATTTTCCACTCTGTTCCCTCCATTGCCTGTGTGTGACAAGGCTGGACGGGCGACATTCCGAGCTTGACGCAGATTTAGTTGTTGCGCTTGGGCGTAAACATCAATGGGTGTCCATTTGTCAGTTGTCTTTTTTTCTCAAATATTGAAGATGTGTGTGTTGTATGAGAAAGCTCGTGACTGAGCCCACGCCCCGTATCCCTCCTATGACATTCTCCCCTCGTACTATTTGACTGCTCAGCAGATCAGCAGAAAATGTCAGTCAACTCAACATGTCAAGACTTTCTCGAGGCAAATTTTTGCTGGTCGAATCCAGCAGAGTGTGTAGAAGTATGGTTCAATAACCTTTACGTCAGCGACGGCATGGGGAGGACTGCCTGCAGCAGTGATTTGAGAATACTTCATTATTGTTGTTGTAAGAAGGAATTCACTGATGTACAATATCTCATTTAAAAATTACAACCAACACCATCAAAAGTATAATCAGCACCATCAAACTTATAACCGCAATGAATCATTCTGAATATCGTTTTAAATTGTCATTTGTGTGCTTTACTTTTTTACCATCCGAAGTATATCTCCCATCATAGATACTATAGCAACCATTCATGCTGTCTAACAAGGAACAATTTTTTTTTTTAAATCCTCATTCTACTTCGTGTGGGGATATGGAAGTTACATTTACTGTAATGGAAAATTTGGCTCCTTCATAAGAAATATATCTAAAATTAAAAGATTAACATGACTAAAGCTGTGGATTGCATTAGCTCTTTAGAGCGGTATGACGCAGTGCGATTTTGCAAGTGGGAGTATAATTATTTTTAAAGTGAGAGCAGTGCAATATCACGCACCTCACTCGACAAACTGGACATGTTAATAAAACATTCGTGGATCAAATATGTTGGTTTGTTTTCAGTTATATTTTCTTGAACCTGCAATCGCGAACAAAACATAGGGTAAACAGATTTGCGCACGGGAAACATGATTAGGAGCCACGCCCTCTGGGTATTTATACTCCCCCTAACGGGGGGCTGATTGGGGTATGCCGCCTTCCGTTTCCTCCTAAAGGGAGCGCTAAAGATCGGGAGAGGAGTATTAGAGCAGTGGAGAAGGGTGGGGGAGGGATAGTCGGGGCCGCGGGGTTAAAAACAAATAAATGAATGGGAAAATAAAATAATATGAAGAACAACTTATATGTGGAGCCTGCCTCTGCCTTTATCCTTCCTAGGGACTACTGTCGGTCAGAGTGTGGAAGAGTGGTGTGATTCCTGTCACCCATTCCTCCTCCCCACCACCGCCCACTGGTTATATTCTTTCCTCATCACGTCCAGATGTTTCATATTACACGGGATTCTGAAGGAATAGGGAACATATCGCCTCATATAGTCGCTTTGTCCTTCCCTTAATCTTGTTGCTAAAGTGCTCCATCGCTCGTAATGCATATAGAGATCTATAACAAGGCCTACAGTTTCCCAGGACAGTTTTTATTCCCTTGGTATAGAAGTCTTGGAGTAATGTGTGTTGGTGTGTGGATATCGCCACCAGTTTTAGGCCCCACAGAGATGAATCCATTAAGGGCCGACCTCGGTGCCACAGATCGAGTTGAAGTAGGTGGCGATGTTCCGGTAGAAATTGGCAATCTCAGGACATATCCAAAAGGCATGCAAACATGCCTGTGTAGTGTCCTCCTTGCTGTCGACGTGTGTGTGCGTGTGGTGTGCGGCGCACACACTCAGTTGGAGACGAGGTAGTTGCTGGAGGCACCGTCTCTCTCTATTTGCCAGCCCAACTCCGGCCTCCTCTCTCTCCATAGATCACGCTGCCATGTGGCTTGGCCTAGACACGACCATGTCCACGTTACATCGACAGCGTCGACCATGACAGCCAACTACTGTCCAGCCGCGCAATGATCATGTGAAGGCGGCGGCAACGACGACAGCGACGACGAGACGAGTCCACTCCCAGAACCGGCAGCATGGAGCTCTCAATCTCTGCTACTTATATTCTACTCGGCGAGGCCTGGCTCCGCCCTAGCCACGCCTCTCTTCTCGAACCCACCAGAGAGTTCCAGGGGCCTCCCTATGTGGTCTTCCGTGACCCTTGCCCTAGTTTCTCCGCCTGCCGGCTCACCCGTATGTATGCTCAACGGAGTGTGCGCTAACTGTCCACCACAGTTGCCGCTGCAGGACAACAGTCAGCGCTGTGTCACTACACCTGCATAGCGCCTTGTGGGCATCTGGACAGTTTGGGAAAGCGTTAGATATTTTATATTGGATCACTTTCAATGGGAGCGACCTCGAACCAGCTGCCCATGCTCACCATACCTTTGGCCCCCATTTTTTTTTGGGGGGGGGGATAAGATGTCATACCCCAGCTGTGCTTCCACAGTTTCTTGGTTTTTAATCTATCCTAAATGCGTATCGGCACTTGGTGATTCGATTAAGAATCCCATTATACATCTCTTAGAGCATGTATGCATGTATGTTGAACTTATTCGCAACGTACGTAGCCAACCATACTATTCGACGAATATTGTGGCAGAGAATGGCAA